>JAZGTI010013295.1:0-14969 GCA_036877585.1 Botia kubotai
TAAATAGTCTATTAGTAAAAAGCCTATTCTACATTATAACATTATTTCTGTTTCACTTCTAAGTGTTCATATTTATTTCTAAGTGTTTATCTCCACTTTCTTACTGCATTCAAACTTTCCAGAATAGTTTATATTTGCTTGGTATCTTACTAATGAGTTTATTCTCTCTACAAACCCCATTCCAACTTGGGTTGCTTTATCTTTTTAGACAGACCCAATTTTTCATTGGCTTACATTGAAGGAATTTTACAAAGACTTGGTTGCTAGGAAGACCAGAGTGACCAATCATATTAAAACATGGTAGTATCATACCGAAATATTCTAGCATCATGATAATTAATGTTAAAACCTACTAGCATCATGCTATTAAATGCTATTGCCCTGCTGAAATTCACACTCTGCTTATATGAACAGTTATTCATGCCTTTTCATTTGATTGGCCAATAATTTCCATCTTTCATTTGATTGGCCGTCTCAGTCATTTTGACATTGATGAGCGCTGTTTAACCACTAACCAGATCCAAGAACGATTATCTAAGCGCTCTTCTAAAATATTAGCAGAGCACCAAAATACAAACCAGCCTTTCACAACTTTTTTACCACCAAAAAATACTGAGTCATCAACGATGGGTATGGCCATGTATGTACTATATACCATAATGCCATAAAACTGTCTTATTGGTTTGGTGGGTTACAAATATTGCTCCCTTTTGATTCATTACGCAATCCATGTTAGTGAGCACCCTCAGTGATTTGGTTCTGGAACCGGGGCTGCCACACTGTTTTACTGATCAGCCAATATTAGCCCAGAATAGATTGGACCTCAATCGGTACTGTTTAAGAAGTAACTCTTTAAACAATAATGTAAATCAAATAATCAACATTAATTACAATTATCAAGGAAATAATCAACTGTAATTTGTCAATCATGCAGCCCTACAGAATAAAATGAAGGACTTACAGTTTAATTGTGGGGTATCCTCGCACGCCAAACTCTGAGGCCACACCTGCACAATACCAAAAATCCACATAAAATGGCAACCAAACACTACTATTATTAGCATGAAAATAGCAACTGTAAACATTCTGTTGACAGACAAAGATTTGAGATTATCTGCTGTAATCAATCACGATGTATTTTTTTTTCCAAAGTCTGGACATCACACTGAGAAGAACACTGAGGTTTTCCTGATTATGAGAACCATAAATTAAGGACTTTATCTGTCTGTGCATTTGTAAAGATAAAACACATTTGCATTTAACATTGTAGACATTGAGTTTATTTGGAAAAAAAATCTAATCCTTTTCCACCAATTATGGCCAAAATCTATAATAGTTTTTTATTCAGACGTGGAATGTAACAGAGTGGAACAATAAGAAAGACTTCCGCAGAACAGTAAAGAAGATTTTTTGCTGAAACCATGATCCCTGGTGATTCACAAAAGTCCACAACAACCATCTCTCCATCTAAAGAAAGCGAATACTTTTTCACATGTACAACCCTAATTCAAAACGAGTTGGAACACTGTGTAAAATATAAATAAAAACTAAATTTTTTTGTTTGCAAAAAGTTTTGCAAATCTTATATACCCATATTTTATTCATACTAGACCATAGACAACATATCAAATGTTGAAAGTGAGACATTTTACTATTTCATGCAAAATATTAGCCGATTTTGAATTTGACGACAGCAACACCTCTCAAATAAGCTGGGACAAATGGCATGTTCACTTTGTAGCATCCCGTGTTTATTAACGGCCTGTAAACATCTGGAAACTGAGGAGAACAGTTGCTCAGGAGTTTTGGGAGAAGAACGCTGTCTCATTCTTGTCTGATGTAGGATTCTAGCTGCTCAACAGTCCTGGGTCTTTTGTTTTATGCTGCACTTAATGTTTTCAATCTGTGCAAGATCTGGACTGCAGGCAGGCCAGTTCAGCACCCAGATCTTTCTACTACAAAGCCATCAGGGCTTGCAAAATTTAAAAATCCCTGGTAGCCCTTTGGGCAGGCACTCTTCAGATTTAGCTCAAAATGAATTTAAGAAGCCCACGTAAAAAATACATTTTTAATGTAGACTATTGTAAAGGAGACAAAACATCAATTAAAAACGTTTTCATAACACAAATAATAACAATCTTAGTACAAGAATAAAATGATCAAATGACTTGACTTATGCTACATGTGCGGACATATAGTAACACGAGATGTTGTGTCTAGCAGGACCACAGTGCTACATACAAGTTAAACAAATATAAACATAGAAGTGTAAGAAAAACAAATTAAGTGGACTACACATACTACAATTACAATCATCAGTACAAATATTTGGTTTTAACTGAACTGAAATTTCTATGAACTTGTAAAAACAACATAGAACATTATTCAGTCTGTCACATTCTGAATCTGAAATATCAAGTACAGTCACAGATAAGAAAATACCACTCAACGTTGAGGGCATAGCATCTCTATCAGCTTTCTTCATCTGTGCATCGGCAATATATTTTTCCTCCTCAAAAGATAGCCTGACGGGCAGAGCGGAAATACATTTTGGTAGCCCGACTGCACCACACAATAGCCTCGGGACGTCGGGCTAGCGATTTTGCGAGCCCTGGCCATGAATGCAGTATGCAGTTTAGCACTGTCTTAAAGTATGCAAGGCCTTCTCTGAAAAAGACGTAGTCTAGATGGTATCGTATGTTATTTGGTTCTCTTTAGTTCCGAAGGACAGGGCGTCCATGATTTCCAAACAGAATTTCACATTTTGACTGGACGGACTTTTGCTGCCCAAGGGCCCGAAGGTCATGGGCATCCAATACCGACTTTCGGCCTGGTCTCCTGCACACAGATTTCTCCAGATTCTCTGAATCTTTTGATCATATTATGAACAGTAGATGATGGGATATTCAAAGCCTTCACAATTTACTTTATATTGCTTTTGCATCCCTTTTATGTGCCAGGACGCTTACACACGACTGTTTACCTGAGACTGATATATTTATAGTTATATCTTTTTAATAATTCAGTTATTTAATAGTTTTAATAATTTTAATAATTAAGTTATTTAATTTAGTTATTTAATAGTTCAGTTATTTGCACAAATCCATAGTTTTGCTTTATAGAACTTCTATATATCACCTGGAGCTGTGGGAATTAATTTAATCTGTTGCTAGTATCTGCCTTTATAAATATCAAAAACATGGCAGCTGTGGACTTGTATTTATGAATCACCAAGGAGAAATTTTCATTATCAAATAAGCCTTCAAGTATTTGAGAAGATTTGCACTTTACGTTTGGATTTTATACTTGTCAACTTTCATGTTTACTCCACTACATTTTCTAAATGTACAGGGCTCGCAAATCGCTAGCCCAACGTCCCGGGGCTGTTGTGTCATCCAGGGCTAACAAAATGTATTTCCGCCCTGCCTGTCGGGCTATCTTATAAGGGAGAAAAATGTATTGCAATGCTTTTGCATTCTCTCACAAATTTGGTCAGGTAATTATGTTGTATGTAATTTTTGGCCATCGGGAAGCCACTATATGTGGGGGTATTAAAATAGAGTTTAAATGCGCGCTTGCTTTCAACTTTCACTTGCAATTTTACAATTTTCAATCTCACAAACTGTGTGTCAGTGACGCTCGTCCTGTCAATCACTCTCCTCACAAGACAAGTGAAATCTCCTACAGCAAGATTAAGCGTGATGAAACGTTGCATGCGCAGTAGAGAGCAAATCGCTGATAGTTTTGTGTGCATGTGGAAAAAAAGATGTGCGTGGATTTACGCAAATATTTCAGTTCTGACGTGGAGACCGACGCATAGATGTAGTGCTGTAGTACTCGAGTCCGAGACCGGTCTCGAGACCATTTTTTGCTTACTCTGTCTCGTCTCGGACTTGAAAGCAAACATACTCGGTCTTGACTCGGTCTCGACCTTCATTGGAAGGAGGTGGACTCGTAATTTTAGACCGAGACAACGAGACCGTTTTCCCCATGTTTTTAAATGTGAACATTTCATGGTATATATTCTAAAAAATTAACTATTACAAACTTTCGTATAATAATAATAATAATAATAATAGGCCTAATAATAAATGAAATATATCCCATGGTGCTATGCTGCGCAGCAAAGGCTTTGAAAGATATTGATACAATGTTTGTCCAAACGTCACACACTGGTGCAGCAGCTTCTTCTGGAGCGGGTTGAAGGGAACTAGCAAAGATGAGTGCGCAATCTGTGATTATAAAATTTGAATATTTGAACCACAAACCAGTAATATCGGGAAGTTTAAAGAAAAAAAACACTCCTTAAAGACTCGGTCTCGCTTCCTCAAAGACTCGGTCTTGACTCGGACTCGAGCCTTCAAAGACTCGGTCTTGACTCGGACTCGGACTCTTGTCCCCATCACTACATAGATGGATAAAGCTGATGGAGGATGCTATGACCTCAACATCGAAAGGCATTTTCTTATCCGTGACTTCACTTCATATTTCAGATTCAGAATCTGACAGACTGAAATATGTTCTATATTGTTTTTGCAAGTTCATAGAAATCAGTTCAGTTAGAACAAAATATTTGTATTGATGATTGTAATTTGATTATTTTATATGAGTGTTATTTGTGTTTTGAAAATGTTTTTGATTGATGTTGTCTCCTTTACTAAATTCTACATTATTACACAGACTGCAAGCAAGTTAGAGCACTGATTAATTCACAATTCGTGTGCAAACAAGTGCTATCAATGCCACAGTTAAGACTCAATTTGTTACAACTCAATTTGTAACACCTTAAATTATTATTTTTTCCAAAAAAAGCTTACTAGCCTTACAAAAGCTTATTTACCTACTGATAAATCTATCAACTTTTTGGACAAAGTCTACCTTCTTATAGTAGATGGTAGTAAACAATCTGTAAAAGTAACACTTTATATTTAGGTACAGTAAACGGGATACTTTAGGACTTTTACTCAAATAATATTCTAAAATGGAAGACTTCAATTTCTTTTTCTGGTAAGATATCTATACTTTTACCCAAGTGTGGCTTATAGGTACTTTATCCACCACTGTTTAATTAATTTTATTTCTATTCATTTTAAATTTGTCACTCCAGTTTAGTAGTTTATCTGTAGTTTTATACTGCACTGCTACACTATTACACAACTGATGCTGACTTTCAATATATTTGCTGCTGTAGGAGTATTTTATGCTTTATGCAGTTTGCAGATGGATGTCACATACCTCACTGCCAACAACCACTAAACATCACAGCCTGAAAGCTGATGTGAAAGACTTTTACTTTATTTTGCCACGTTACCTACAGACACGTTTTGAAAACATTTGTTTAATTTCTTTCATGCTTCAGTTTATATGTTCTGCCTCTGTTACAAGCTGTGCATAATCTAGGATGAACAATTGTGTTTATATAGGTCTTATTTGTACAAACATGATAATATAAGCATGCAAATGCAATTTACACTATCATGTTTGTACAAATAAGACCTATATAAATTATGGCAGAATTCCAACAAATGATCTATGGTTTCCTGGTAAAAGAAGTGTACAGAAACTACTTGAGATTTCTCTGGTTCAGAGACAAGGACTTGAACAAGGAAGTGGTGGAATACCGTATGCAAGTTCATGCCTTTAGGAACAGACCCTCCCTGCAGTGGCCATATACGGCCTACAATCAGCTGTACAGCAAAGTGAGCAAGAGCACATAACTGACACTACTCACTTTGTAAATATGCACTTCTACATGGACGATGGGCTCATGTCCTTTTTTACAGATGCGGTCGATCTGCTTATGCACACTCAAGAATCGCTTTCCAAATCGAATATCACACTCACGAGAACTCAAACTCACAAGTTTCTCTCTGTCACAAACAGCCTCTTTGACCCTTTGAGCTTTGTAGCACCAGTGACGATCCAGGGCAGTGCATTGGTACATGAGCTGACCAAAGAGGTACACGACTGGGACATGGTCCTTCCCGAAGACAACAGAAGCAAGTGGCAAGAATGGAAAAATCTCACTTCAAAGGTTAAGTAACCTTCACATCCCACACACATTTACAACATTCACTTTCTAACACTTCATACACTGAGTTGTAACTTTTCAGATGCCTCAAACTAGGCCATGGGGGCAGTGGCCTACCTCCGAGCTCTGAATGATAAAGGCAAGGTGGAAAGTGGAATTGTGCCAAAAGTCTAGAATTCTGCTGACCTGGCAACAAGATTCACAGTACCACAGCTTCACAGGACCCAGCTTTCTATACGAATTACCCCAAGAACAGCAACATAAGGTCTTCGAACTAGTCAATCCTGTGACAGACACAGAAGTCAGACCTTGTATAACCAGTTTTTCGACTCAAGTTAAAGAAACTCTTCTCAGACTGATTTCAGCACTTTTCTACATGGGAATCATTGATAAGAGCAATCTCCTTATTCAAGCACGCTCCCACATGTCAAGATGTATCAGCGCAGCCCATAAATGCAAAGGATGGCATCAATGCAGTTGCATCAATGCAAAAGAGATTAATCCTTCTGCACACCCAAAAAGACCTGTATCCAGGGAAGCATGCGGCTCTGCAGAAGAACAAACAAGTTTCCCGTTCAAGTGTGCTATGGAAGTTTGTTTGTTATTTATGTTGTTAGCGATCTGTGCTAATGCACTACATTGCCAATAATGCTTCCAACCTGCTAATGTTAAGAGCGTATCTATATAGTTTCTACTTGTTGCACTGTTTATAAGTGCAATGATTTTTAAATGATTAATCATTTTCTATATTTCCTTTTATTTACAGTTTTACTCAATTGCTGTTGAGTTCGCCTATGTTAATCATACACTTGATCATTAACGGAGCAAGGCGCTCATATCCTGGCTTTTGACTAGTATTTGGCTTGATGTTTATTTATATTACACATTCCGAAGCAAAACATAAAGAGAACAATATATATTTTTGTATTGTTTCTGACTGTGTAACCAAGATTATCGTAAACTAAAATGGAGTACTTGGGAAAGAAGCACAATTGAAAGGATGTTGCATTAAAGGTTTTTTGTTACACACAGTATCACCTGAATATGCAGTGGCATCCATTTTGCCCACTCGGACCGGCGACCCAGAGTGTCTTAGCTCAGCTCCTACCTCCTGCCACACTGGCTCTAGTTTCTTGCAGTAACCACACCATGGTGCATAAAACTACAACAAAAACACAAACTTTAGCTGGACTGCCATTCAGCAAAACATAAATTACATTCAGTAACTCCAACAAACTCAATCCTTTCTGCATATAACTAACTATAACATTCCCTTATGCCTCTCTGCACTGTGTGCATGATTGTACAAAAGAACACTCACATCCACCAGCCAAATGTCATTCATCCGGTTGTCTTTAAACCTAAACAAAGAGAAAACACAGAGGGGAATTTGCATTAGATGACAGAAAAAGCAGTTCCTACAAGGCAACAAGAAAGAAGTGTTAAGTGTCATTTTGCTTTTTTTCCCCCAAAGTCTTGATTTTGTTTTTCAGGTGCACTAGAATAGATTTTTATGCTTAATTATTTTTCAAATATTTATCTTATTGCTGCATCTCTTCTCCCAGTCTGTCAAACATGCTTTTAATTTTCTGGTTCTATAAAGCCTTGCCTTCCAAAATACAGAATGGGCACTGACTGGTTAGAGCTTCGTTGACAGGGCAACAGCACACTACTACAGTGACTACCACTCTCTCTTCTCTAAAGCAGCTCACCACGGTCTCACTCTTAAATGTAGTAGTTCTTAAAAAGCGTTTTCTGTTAAAATGAATATTTATCGTTTCAGTGAACTCTTTCAGTGAGCATTTGTATCTTTGCAGACCTTTATGCTCAAACAGCAACATTACATATTAGTTGTGAAAACACAGATAGACTCTTAACATTTCATAGTGTAAAGGACTGGAAACAACTCACTACTTGATTTTTTTTTTTTTTTAAGTGTGCCTTCTCCTGAACAGTCTGCATCCCTCTACCAGTATACTAAGCAAATTATACCAATAACATCATTTTAGTAGTGATTTAATCATTTAGTGGAGGTTACAATAATACAAATCTGACATCAACAAAAAAGCCTTGTGGGTATGCTTGTTTTTCTCAACAAAAACATGATACAATAAAGACAACCATACACCAACTCAAGTATTTATGTAGTGTATGTTCATTGAGTCAGACTGCTTTATAAATTATTTTATTTATTTTGCTCTGCATAAGTCCTTTTATTCCGTCCATTTTAATTAAAGCACAGGTACAAATATAAGCTTGCTGCAGATACTGTCTATAAACTTGTTCTGAAATGGTGACAAAATCATTAAAATAATTCTTTAAATTCTTATTAGACTTAATTTAAATATTAGTTTTTATGAGCTCAAAAACAATCATTTTAAACAATCAATTAAAAAACCTATTATTCTGTTACTAGAAATTAGAAGGGAAATAGAAACATGTTATTTCATATTTATATTAATGTTTATCATTATATATACAATAAATTGGTGATTTAAATTTCAGTTAGGGAGAGCAGTCCCTGCTCCATGTCTCTAAGGGATCCTTGTCCTGAAAACATCAAAGACTCTGACGTAAACATTGCTGTTTTTTAGCTGCAGGAAATGTCTCAGCCTTTGGATATGAGCAACATTTTAATTTTTACAAATTCAATAGTCTAATACGATAACATTGGCTCAGGAACAGCTGTATTAATGTTAACATTTAATAAAAAAATTAAAACAAAAGTATGGACCGTGTACATTCTGAAATAGTCATAATGTACCATGTTTCCAAACAAACACCTACAAACGTGAAGTGTTTCGAGGTCACTCCGTGTACGGTATCATTCAGGTATAAAGTTGTTATGCTGTTGGTGCGTAAACAGCACCAATGTTATTTATAAGAAAAGCCTTTTAATAAATTTACAGTAATTTACCAAGAGAAGGTGCAGAATGTATAGTGACATATACAGCCCAATGTAACATAACTCCAAACGAAGAAAATCAGCAACAGAAATAAGATGTTTACGCTCAGTGATGTTTTGCACTTTTCCACCTTACTGCAATTTGTGCGCATTTTCAGAGTATATAGTTTTGTCAGGAGGATGGAGCTTTTTTCATGATCATGGTGTTTGCAATGTTTCTCACCCATCACCGCTACATCATGACTATAAAATACACGTTAATGGTCAAAAATGCAAATGCATGTTACAAGTGTAAATAAAAATAATAAAATCACAAAATAACACCAGCAGCATACGATAAACGGATTCAATCACACCTGACTCAGCACATGAAACACGACACTAGATCTGCATACATGAACGCACTGCAGCTGAACCGATGATCACACGTGGGTACAGCCTCTGATTCTTTCATGTGTTTAGTATGACAGTTTCTAGTGAGCATCACATAGGTCAAAATATTGGTCACAGCATAAAAATCAATGACAGTATTTTAGCATCTTACGTGTCATCCAGATCTTCCACCAGAGAAAACGCCGTCGGACTGAAGAGCAGGAGCGATAAAGCTACAAACACACACAATCACACAAGAGCCTAATACGAATTATGTTTGACTAAGATATGACGATTAATGTGATAAATGACGAGTTCAAATATGATACCCGCTCTCAAAGACGCCATCTTTTCGCATGAGGTGTGTCTCAACAGGAAACGCAAGCAGCAACTTTTCTGCGCATGCGAAGTGACGCCCGATGCTGCCGTTGATGATACGCGTGATGACCTATAGGGTGTAAAAGCTAAACTTTCTGTTTTTTCCCCTGACCTCAACATCTTTTCTTATTGTCAATGTCATTAAAGTCAAACAGTAACGTATCAATACAATTTGATAATTAATGTGAACGACGAAATAACATAACATTATTAGTCAGGGGGTAGAAGCTCAACGACAAAAAAATCTAAATGACATTAAAAAATAAGTAAATAATGGAGAAAGAATAAAAAGCTAAACAAATAAGATCTGCTAGTGGGACATTTTTAAACAATCACAACATGGCATGTTTCTATATAATGCTTAAATTAAATGAGGTGTTTAAATTAAATTAAAACCCCTTAATGGTTGGCTTACAATTGGAGAATTTGTGCTTGTGTATATGATACTCGGCCAAATGAATTTAAAGGTTTATCACAAAAAATTAAAATCTATTTTTACCCTTATTAACGAAGCCAAACAACACATCTTTCCATAATAAAGCAAACTGAGAATATACATAATCACAATCATATGTACAAAAACATTCCCAAAAAGCTTTGGTGTACTGGCAGTGCCAAAAAAAGTGAACCACAGTCTCATCTTGCATACTACCAAAGCTACAAAGCTTTTAATTTCTTTTAGTAGCTGCTATGGTTTATTCTCTGATCTGCATGGTATGTATGGTATATTTTAAATCTGAGCACTACAGTTTTGATCTTTTGCGTATGTGCACGTTTTATAATTACTTTTAGTATTTTTTAAGAAAATCTTTTAGTACTTTGAATACATTTATTACTTTTATTATTTGTTTTTTTTTAATTATCCTGCTCTGTCTTCGCCACAGTTAGAAATGGACTGGAAGAAATTAGTAAATAAAAAAGAAGGGGTGTAGGTGACATGACAATGAAGATACATGGCATCAATTGGGTATAAAAGAGGTGAGCCCAGAGCAGTGTTGAAACTCCTAGACCTCTCCAGGGACCACGGAAGTTGGGGTAGGGGCTGCAATAAACCAGCTGGGACCATGGCCAGGAGTTCTTGATTTCCGACATTGTAATTGGGAAATGTTTGCACGAAAAAGGCACAAGGGAACATCTTGAGGGGTGTGCCATGGTGTTGTAAGAGGATGGCACCAACACCAGTATTAGATGCATCTACTTCTACTATGAAGGGTCGATCAAGGTCAGGATGTTTCAGAATGGGGGCCAAGGTGAAACATCTCTTTAATTCATGGAAAGCAAGTTCTGCCTGAGGAGACCAGCTTAATTTTCCAGACATTTGCTTAGTGAGAGAGGTCAGGGGCTTGCTACTGAGCTAAAACCTCTGATAAAACGTTGTTTAAAAATTGGCAAAACCCAAAAATCTCTGCAGCTCCTTGACGGTCTTGGGTTGTGGCCATTTGGAAATGAATTCAACCTTGCTTTCATCCGTTGTCATGCCGTTCTGACTGATGATGTATCCTAAAAAGGATGTACTAGTGTAGTGAAATTCACTTTTCTTCCTTTACATACAGTTGGTATTCTAATAGACATTTGAGGACAGATCTGACATGTTCGACGTGTTCTTCAAATGAATTGGAGTAGATGAGAATGTCATCGATATATACTATGACCCATCTCTCGAGCATATCTCTGAAAACATAATTTATAAAGGATTGTAATACGGAAGGGCTGTTAGCAAGACTGAAGGGCATGACTAGATACTCGTAATGTCCAGAAGTAGTTGAGAAGGCGGTTTTTCACTCATCCCCCTCTCTAATTCGGGTTGAATGCACTGTGTAGGTCCATGTTTGTATAGAATTTGGACTGGCGGAGCTGTTCTAAGGCGACTGGGACTAGAGGTAGTGGGTATCGGAACTATATGGTTACATCGTTTGAAGCATGATAATCAACGCAGGGCCATAATCCTCCGTCCTTCTTTTTAACAAAGAAAGAACCTTGGGATGCTGGGGAATTGGAAGCCCTTTATATACTCTTTCATTGCCTCTGATTCTGGTTGTGATAGGGGAAAAATTTGTCCCTTGGGAGGCGCTGCACCTAGAATTAGTTCAATGGCGCAATCGACTGCGCAATAGGGAGGCAATTTGGAGGCCCTCCTTTTGCTAAATAGCTCCACCAGATGTGCATACTTGGAAGGGAGATTAGTTTTAGGGGACTGGGTCTTCTCCTGAGGAACTAGTGAGTTGCATGGACAACTGACCTTGGATAAACAATGCTTGTGACAATTGGTTCCCCACTGGAGTATCTCTTCCTCTTTGCAGGAGATCGTGTTAATGTAGCCAGGGTAATCCTAGTATGATTGCATGATTTGGTGATGAGGTGACATAAAGTTGAATCTCCTCCGTATGCAAAGCCCCAATGCACAGTCTGATATTCTCGGTCAAATGACGGATTCCACCCTCACCCAGTGGACAGCTGTCTAGCACCTCCACTGCTAAGGAACAGTGGTTAGTATCACAAGAGGTTAGTGTGATATTGTTTCTTTGAGCAAACTCTTGAGATATAAAATTGCCTGCGGCTCCTGAATTAACTAGCACCAGAAAAGTAATGGTTTTGTCAGCCATGATTAATTTTACAGGTAATGTTATGCTTGAGGAATGTATATCAGAGATAGTAGTCACACTCATGAGTTGGTCGGAGGGTGGATGAATAGGGCAAGAGACTTTGACATGACCTGGTTTACCGCATTAAAGACAATAAATTCTGAATTCGATGAGTCCATTCCTCCTGAGTGAGGTGAGTATTACCTAGTTGCATGGGTTCTGCGTTGGCTGTAGAATTTTGGTTCTGGTGAGGAAACATGGTAGTTTGTCGATGTGAGCGAATTAGATTGTCCATCTGGATAGCCAGTTTGATTAACTCCCCAAGATTTCTACCCTCATCTCTACAGGCCAGTTCGGATTGGATGTCAGGATTCAGCCCCTTACAGAATAGCAGTTTTAATGTGTCCTCAACCCAGTCTTAGAGCAAACTCAGATGCAGTTTGATTCCACTGATTGATAGCCAATAGCTGCTCACCCGGACTCCTACCTCCCGCTGGATGCTCAAAAACCTCACAGAAGTGTTGGAGGAAAATGTTGAAGGTGGGAAAGATTGAGCCATCCAACCTCCATACCGCCATTGCCCAGTCTAGAGCTTTTCTGGTTAGTAGAGAACAAACAAATGCTATACAACTTGAGTCAGTGGGATACAAGGAGGGTTGTTGATTCACAAAGAGTGAGCATTGCAGTAATAAACCTTTACATTTGGAGGGAGAACCATCAAATTTTTCAGGGAAAGCAAGACGTGGGCTTACCGGTGCAGATGTAGTCGGTGGTGGGTTAAACGCCATGGTTGGACCAGTGGCGGCTGTGTCTTGGGGCATGAGTCGCATTCCCTGAAGTACAGGCAGCTAATAATTAAAAAAACAAGACCCACCTCTTTGATCTAGCCTACACATAGTCCTATGGATTTATTACTCAAATCCTTTAAGGGATTATTAGGGTGCATTAACCCTCTGGGGTCTGAGGGTGTTTTGGAGCCCTGGAGAAGTTTTGACACAAATGAGTGTGTTTTTTCTCACAGCGCCCAAGGCGTCAGCTCCAAGGGCGTCAGCTCCAAAGGCATCAGCTCCAAAGGCGCCAGTTCCCAGGGCGCCAGGTCCCAGGGCGCCAGGTCCAGAGTTCGCTCCAGGGCTCCCTCCGGTCGGCGTGCCGGGTCTCCCTCTGGTCGGGGTGCCAGGTCTCCATCCGGTCGGCGTGCCGGGTCTCCATCCGGTTGGTTTAAAGGCTAGAATGGGAAGTCCACCTCCTATGTCTGGTGTTCCTCCGGGTGGTCGGCCTAGGTCCTGGCCGACCACACCCATGTGGACACCCAGTCCTGTCTGTCTCCCTAATCTTCCCTCATCTCCTGCTTCCCAGACTGTGTCTCCCGTTTCACCTATCTTTAATAATTCAGTTAATGCCCTTTCTGTTGCTTTACCGATGTTGTTTAATTCTGTTAAGGCCCTATCTGTATCTCTTCCTATTGTTCTGCTGACCTTGTTGTCTGTCATCCCTGTCCTGTCTAAAGTCTCGCCAGTTATGTCTAAAGTTTTGTCCATTATGTTAAATCTCATGCCCGTCCTGTCTAATGTCCTGCCTGTCCTGTCTCATGTCTAGTCCTTGTCAGGTCTTGTGTTTTCTGCACATCCTTGTGGCTTTTAGTTTGCCTGTCTGTCTCCGCCTTAGTTCTCTGTCTTGTCTTGTCGACCCCCCTCTTCCATCCTGTCAGTAGTCCGGTTGGTACACCCAGGGTGCGACCTTTGGGGGGGATCCTTTCCAGGATCCTGACACAGTCTATGTTATGCGGGGGGTTTGCATTATGTGTGAAAGCACATGGCTCCATTGTATTTACATCTGCCATGTGCTCTCCGGTCTTGCGTCATCACCCCGCCTCCTTGTTTCCTCGTTCCCTTTTTTAGTTGATTTCGTGCACCTGTTTGTCATTGTTCCTCATTTGTATTTATTGCCCGTGTGTCTGCTGTCTTGTGCTGGTTCGTTTGTCTTCACGACTCATAGTTTCGGCTCATTGTCTTTGACTTGTCTTCATGACCGTTTCGTTATCTAGCTCGTTGTCTTCTTGTATCATTCTCCGTGGGCCTTAGTCTTTGTTCACATTCGTGCCATACGTCATTCTAGCCCAGTCATAGTCCTTGTTCCTGCCTGCTGTCCTAGTCCTGTTCGTTGTGGTTGTCCATGTCCGTTCACGTCTGGTGTTGTTGTTGTCGAGTCAGTAGTCTCTGTTTAGATTATTGTTTGTTTATTTATTAAATATTTAATCAGTTATTCTTTTGATTTAATTTGGTTATGTATTCTTAGTGTTAATTATTGTAGTTTAACATTTATTAATACTTTAGTCATTCATCTCTAGTCTGGTTTATGTTTATATTTATTTTATGATTTTAGTTGTGTTTAATCCGAATCTGTTTTGTCCTTGTCGCCCTCTTGTTGCCAGTTTCAGTTCTGTTGGTTCAGCCAGTGTTTGGCTTATTTTAGTTTGTTGTTTAAATAAATGTTTTTGTTTGTGTATCGCTGTCTGCTCCTGGGTTCTTCCTGTTCACAAACCTGATAATAGCTGATTTTAGTCTGACAACAGCCTGTTTAAAAAGAACCAACTTTAGGTAGCTTTTTATATACAGTGCTCAGCATAAATGAGTACACCCCCTTTAAAAAGTACGAATTTAATCAGTAGCTCAATTAACAAAAGAACAATTTCCAAACTTTT
>JAZGTI010013296.1:0-14969 GCA_036877585.1 Botia kubotai
TCTTAGGTTATGTTGAGTGCACAAAGCACACAAATAATGCATTTTATGAGACACAAAAGAACTCTTTAAGCAAAAGTTTCCTGCTTGGCCATACAGTATTCCTGCATTAATGCTCCACTGCCTTAAACAACAGCCGCCACACCAGCTAATTTATTTTTAGCAGGAGGAGAGCAGCCTGCATCCATGCTGAGCAGAGCCGGCCGTTGGACTCCCGGGCAGAGCTGATCCTGAGTCAGTGGAGAGTGATAAGGAACGCTGGCTCAGACAGGAAGCAGCCCTGCTGACAGATGACGAGAGCAACAGGCAGTTTCTCTAACATTCACCATGACTGCACAAACACTACTGCCACAGGCAGATAGCAAAGGGAAAAATAAGCCAATAACGATGGTGAACAAGAGAATGAGAAAAAAACAAGATACAGAGGGATGGTTCTGTTTAGGAGTACTGCAGAATTTCACATGCTGTCTCTGTATCCTGTTGGGATGCCATGCAAGTTAAATGCGGAGACAGTCGTTCCTCAAACCTCTCTTTCATATTCCTTATAACATACCTCATGACATACCCTTGTGTTACCAGGATGTCTGTGGTTCTGAACCTCAGTGATTTTATATCTGGAACCAACTAAAGTCAGTTGACATTAGAGTTGTTTAATGTATCTAGCAAAGCACCTATGAAAGGCTTTCAGAGTGTGAAACCTTGGCCTGTTGTAGTTTGAGTAGTAAAGTGCTTATAATTTCTTCCTTTTCACATTATAGAGTGCTGTGCGTTAATGAGGAGCAAAACTTCTCAGTTAAAAGGTTGCCTGCTGTTAACTAAAATTTTATTGAGAACCTGAGGGTGAATTGTTTTTATGGGGTTTTAAATGAAAGTCTGTTAGGAAATTGTTCATTTAATCCTACAAATCACTATACTAATATTAAACTAGAATTTTATATTTTCAGGAAAAAATGTGAATGGGGTTTGCAAGTGCTAAAACTTGCCTCCACAATGCTAAGGTGTTGTGTGTGGTTGCCAGGGCACTGCTATGCAGTTGCTAGGTGTTCTGGGTGGTTGTTAGAGTGTTGCTAGATTGTTTCACATGTTTGCTAGGTGGGTTTTAACTAGAAGTCAAATGAACCCATGTTGAAGTGTCTAGTTTGAGCAATTTTATGTGAGAACACTTTAAAGCTATTGAGCCAAAACTGTGTTTCACCCTTGTAAAGAGTCATCAGATGCGCACAGAAATTATTTTACTAGCTTCATTGACTGTAACCTTTACCAGGACTGTCATCACCTTACATTTCGTGTCCCATCTCCAAACACACCCGACCCCTTTTGCTCTCCCACACCCATCCAATCACAGCCGATCTTATCTGGCTTCTTTTGCTGGGCTTATCTGTCTTCTCTGTCCTGATGTTAATCTCTGCCACGCTGCCTGTGTTTGCGTCTCCTCGGCCAATGTTGACTCGCTCTCCCTGATATACTTGGATGTTTTATTCAGCAGACCCTGAGGAAACTCTGGCCTTCACAAAAGAAGTCCATCTAGCTAGGGATTAGCTTGTAGCAGATGCCTTGCCTCACAGACGTAATTCTGCAACACCACCGTAGGCTTTTGGTTTGATTTATGAGTTGGGTTGCGGCCGGTTATATGGATATTACAAACCCAATCAAACAGTGTTTGGTGAGCATATCAAAAGTTTAACAAGATTTGTGATTGTTAGGATGTTTTAGGGCAAATCACTTAATTTTTCAGCCATCTTGACAGCTATTTTATATTTATGGAAGTTCAGTTGCTGTCTGTATAATGAGTAAAGACCAAATTCTTGTTTTCAATAACATGCATCAAATCAACTATAAACCTTACAGCAATTGTTTAAATTGTGCCAAAAAAGCAGAAAATTCCATCTTTTATTTCTGTAGTCACTATATTAAGCATTGCAATTTCACCCAATTATTTTAGAAAAGTTGTTAATCTCCTCCTTATACTGGCATTCGGTTGTTCGTATCAGGTGTTCTTTGATTGGCTGAGGACTGAGGGATTTGTCCAATAAATTAAGGTGCTGAAATGGAGAATCTCATTTGGCCCGACAGGTTTCCCATAACTCACCAGGGGCCGCAGATAGTCAAGTAGCTACAGAAGGTAGCCAGTGGGAACTGGTTGCCAGTTCCCTTTCTCTTTCACTCCCTCATTCTTCCTGTGATCTAATGTGGGAGTTGCAAGATGTCAGAGTGACTTACGCTTACCTGGCAAGGCATTGCTGTACAGCACATGGTGAGCAATGTTGGGTAATAGCAGCAAGAAGGGAAGATATTCCTCTATAATACGAAAGGGATACTCTCCTGAAAGCTCAGAAATACTCATTAAATACGTATCACATAATAGTTGGTGTTGCGCGCCATTCAGAACTCAGACAATGGAGAATGTCCTTAATTTAACTCATGATTTGAAAAGCAGCCAGTTTTGCACACTGCAAAAATGGGGTTAAAAATGAACCGGTTTCCCTTTTGACAATTTTATATTGCATTTTGTTTCTCAAAAATTGTTACAATACAAACATGCACAGAATATGTTTAGCAGTACATATGCAGTATGTCAAACTCCTCATATCCAAGTTACACAGTATTTATACAAAAAAGAAAACAAAAGCATGAAACACACTGTAATCTGTGTCTGTTCGTGGTTGAGGTTGTTATTCGTCCAGCAAACTTGACTGATGGCTCCCTGTGCTTGTTTTTAAACGATTGCTCCCATTGCCATCGGAACATATGGAACACGATGACCAGTGTTGCATGAGAGACATTTGTGTGATTAATCAACAGGGTTATACCCTCTACTGCCCCACAGGAGCTGTTCTACATGAGCAGTTAGAAACGCCTTGACGCACAACGCTAATAAAACACTGTCTTCAAACTAGGGAGTGCATTTGATAGTGTCCTAGTGCACTCTTAAGCATGAAGGACACCTGATAGCCAGCTGTTTGGGGCAAGTCCAGGACTTTGGTCTTCTGGTCCTGTTTTTTATTTATTTATAGCCAGATCTATTTTTTGCCCCGCATTAAAGCTGCCCAACTCAAACCCCAAGTTTATGTACTTAGGTCTGAAATGAGTCCCAATCTCTCATAAAAAATATGTTTACATATATAATAATAGTAATAGTGAATATGATATATAATATAGGTTTATGGTTTTTAGTGTGTGATTGATGATGACAGTTTTGTAATGTAAATCAAAACACAAGGCTTAAGCATACAGTAGCAGACGTCTGCCCCATGTGAAATGTTACTGGGAATAATATAAGTCAAGCAAACACCCTTAGGGCACCTCATAGCTCCAATCAAATGGTATGCGAGAAAGTAAGGGGTGAACTGGAAGATGATACACATTGAACATGTAAAGTGGTGAGTCGTGAAAGGTCATCTAAGCTGACAAGCCAGGCCAGTGTCTTCTCTCTCTCTCTCTCTCTCTCTCTCTCTCTCTCTCTCTGTCTCTCAGTATAGGGCATTACAGTCATTTCAGTTGGAAATGGGCGTTCAGCTATCCTGGAGTGAGACTGTCAGCTCCCTTTCAATGCTCTCTTAGGCTTGATGCACAATGGCACTCCACAGATTCCAGCACTGAAGCCCACCCTGCAATACAATCACTCACCCCACTTGCCTTAAACTCACAATGATGACGCCCAGGAGCTCGGGACACCGACTGGATGCGCTGACATTTGCTGTGAGCTAGGGGGCAAGAAAATCTACACATATTTTCATGTGGAGTGACTGCTGTGGGTGGCTGAATAACCGATGCATACAGTACATAACAGTTAGTTCTGGCCACACAATGTGGTTGGCTAAAAAGCATTATCCCAAACAACAGTACATTTCCTTTACCTATAACTCTATCATTCTGTTGACTACCTGGAACAGTTCTAGCCAACTAACACCAATGCTTTAACTCAGTGTTTTAACTTTGTCCTTCATTTTTCTTTTCAAACTGTATTATTTGTTTCAATGCTGGTACACCTTTAAAAGCTAGCTGCAACTTTTAAGACAGTTCAGCAAATTTAATAAATGTGAACAATACTAGTTCATTTCTAGAAGTTAGTCTAGATTAGACAAGTGTAGTTTGTTTGTGCACTTAAACTTTGACACTAAATAAACAGTTTAGGTGGACTTAGCAGTCATTTTCTTGGTGGAAAAGATTGTAGATGCTAATATCAGATATCTCACTTACTATATTCTATTGCTTTAATATTTCATATTCAGTCATAACTGTCCAGTGCTCATAGCCATTCTTGTGTAAGACTGACGAATGTGCAGGTACAGTAAATCCTTTGATAAGTAACTAAACTGGTCAATCATTGGTAGGCGGTTTTATTCTTAATGAGCTGTTTAAGGCAGATTGTCTGTTCTCACAAAGATGAGCTTTTCCACAAGTGCATGAATGTTATATGAGGTCACATCCAAGAATTTTGCAGGGTTGTCTCTGGCAGAGAGAAAGAGACCATCACCCCAGACTGTAGATGAAAGCATGGCCTGGTTTCAAAGTTTCCACAAAGCACAGCTTGCAAAACACCTGAGAGATAACGCTACAGGGGGATTAGCCACCATTTCATTTCCCCCCCTTCCTTCTCTCTTTCTCTCTCGTTTCCTTTTCATGTGGCAAGCTTGCAACAGACTGCAACGTGCCGTTCGTTCTTGGCTCCAGAGGCCCACTTTCCGATACCATTCATCCCCTTAGCCTCTGGATTTGTTTATTTAATCCAATATTTATGCAGTGTGTATTAGAGCAAATGCAAAACAGCTTGCCTCTGTAACAAACTGACACACCGGGCCAGATAAACAGAAAACACACACAGTTGGTAAGAAAGCAAGAAAATTCCATACCCAAACATTTTGGGAAGGCATCGCTGTGACTTGGGTCACAGTTTATTGTCTACAATACAGTGCTTTTTTGGTTGTAAAATCATACTAATGACAGACGAAGAACCTAATCTCTACGCTGGAAGATGTATGCCAGTCTAATCACTAATCGCTGTAATGTCCACTCTATTCACTAAGCAAAGAAAAATCGAAACATACTTTTTTATACAAAGAGTGCTCTCTTCGAAGCTCTGCCTGTTTCTCGAAAGAGCGGAGCCCCGGCTTGGCTGTCCTCCATGGGGGTGTTATCAGGGTGCTTGTGGCTCCCTGGTGTCCAGATGAAGTGTGTAGTGCCCATCTGTTTTTCACTGACTGCATGATGAAGGAAAACCACACACATGCTTACAGAGCCAGGGGAGGTCTGGTTTGGGGGAGGGGGCGTAGGCAGGGAGGTGATGGTGATGAACTCCTGCTACTGCCGTTAGCGAAACACCAAGGAGCAGGCCGTGGCATCACTTGTACCATTTGGAGATGGCACATTTGGGCATGGGGTAGGCAGACGTCGGGCGTGACCCGACAGCCTGTCATTTCACTGAGTTTGCTTAGCTGCGAGTCAAGATTTTTCTCAGCAGTAAAAACGCCTAGTGCTGTGTGGGCAGTTTGGATGCTCATGCATTTGGTTATAATGAATCATTTTGGAGTGATTTGGGTTTTTAGAAACATCATTAATTCAGTCATGTTTATTTTTTTTGTTATTTATTAATGAACGCATAACTCAGTGCTCCCTAATTTGTATGATTTTGATGAGTCTTTACTCACATGAGACAGTTACAGATACAAATGAACATAATTTATTAAATACTTCTATTAAATGCTAATAATGTAAAAAAATAAATTGTATAATACTATAACTAAGATACAAAATCTTGTCACATGTTTTATAGAACATTAAAGCTAATGCATTTAGTATAAGACAAGTTACATGTAGTTTGTCAAATTAATTTTGGACCTTAAGCACCTAAAATTTTATAGCTTAGAAGATGTTTTATTATTGTTTAGGAGACAGTTATGTATAGTTTAAGTAATAACATTGTCCCTCCTTTTACGGTCTTCTAATAAAAAACACAAAGTACAAAGCTATACAATGAATGTCGATAGCATCGTTTAAACATTTTGGTCTTGTAAAAATACGATGAGAAATACTAAAGTTTTAAGTAAAATCTCTGAATCTTGATGGCAGATTGTGAGCACACTTAAGCAGACACCTGTGAGACTCCCAGGGGAAACATCAGAAAATTAGACTTAAGAAAAGGTGTCTATTTGATCTTCATGTAATCTAATTGCTGTCTAAGGAGAGAATTGCAATGTTAAAGAGCTTTCCTTAGTGATCTTTCCTTTAGGTAAGTTTACTTATAAGAGCAACAGTGCCATTCATTGTCTCCAGCATGGTGTGGAGTTTGTATCAATATCCTTAAGACCAGAATCAAATTAAGTGTAAGTACTGCTCTTCAGGGGTGGTTAACAATGAAAAGGTCTCTTTATTAGAAATACCGTAGCACCCTATCTGTTTTCTGTCCATGCCGATGTGAACTAATGACCGACCACGAGTAACTCTCATGCACATGATCAATACAATCTCTCTTTCTCAGGGAGGAATGGGCTCTTTGTGTTGAGACACATTCCTTAAGGCAGGAACCCAGCCTCAGTCGCATGTCAATCAAAACGTCATCTTAGAAGGGGAATGGGAGAGAAAGTCCTTTCACTGTTGATATGCCCTCACTCTTTCTCTCTGTTGCTTCTTTTATCTGTTTATTGTATGCCAAAATCGTGATCTCACATTCTTTATTTTAGTTATTATGAGGGCGTACCTTAATTATACTTACTATAGCCTACCCTACCAAACCATACCATACTTTTCTTTCTGTAGCAAATACATAGCAATAAAAAATGGTTTTCAAACTACACAAGGCTTATTTAACCTTTAACCTTAAAATTGCTCCTCAAACAACCTAAATATTCAAAAAAAATAAATTCTACTTTGTAGCCATTAGACAAATCTTCAAACAGTTCAAACTTTCAGGCAAGGCTTTGCCAAACCAACATTTCAAGTTTGTTTGGACTAACTTTCCTTTACTAGTTTATTTTTCATCTCCCTTTTTTATCTCGAACCAGCTTTTACAAATGGCTGTTGCAGGAGCCTGAATCGTGTGCATGTTCCCACAAATCATATCAAAAACATGCCAAAGTTCCTATTCATTAAACACACAACCCTACTGTTTCCCAGCGTGAGGGAAAAAGGTCCTCCCAGTCCACAAACAAACAGTAAATAAGCATAAACAAATGCACACAGTTCTGTCACACAGATAGTAAACTTAGCACCAAAGAAAATAATCAGCGTCGAGCTTAATGAGTCGACCGAAGGCATGTATTTATTATCAAAGCATATTGTAATTAGAACGATAGCTGAACTTGTTTAGCACTCAAACATTACAGTAATCTTTATCTGGTATCTATTGTGTGTGTGTCGTATGCGATACCCTCCTGCTCCATAATCACAGGGTGCAGGCAATTATGAAGAAAACCTAATGAGAATATTAATTAGAATTTCTCATTAGCCGAACTCGTTGAATTTGGCAAATGGGTTTAATGACATAGAAGAGGCGCTCTCCTCCTTCCCTGCGACTGAAAGGAACTATATTTCCTGGAAGCGAAAGGTTTGGACCCTCAGCAAATGGTGTTCAGAGAAAATGCTGAGAGAGAGAAAAGGAGAGTGTGGTGCACAGATGGAAGCATGTATAATTGCTAACAGCAAAGATATTTACATTGTTAATTTGTATCCCAGAAATTCAAACCCATCGTGCCTTGAAAATGATGCCCCTTATTTTCCGCTCTCTCTCCTTTGATGGTGGGATGCGGTTTGGAGTCATCTGGGAATACTGAATCCCTTTCTGTTTCTTTTTCATTTAGACACGGTAATTAATATGGTATTTTTGTTATTTTTCTTGTTGAATTGTTAATGTAATTAAAGTGAACTTGAATTCATTTGATTTATTGAGTTGGTAAATTCCTTGTGACCCAGATTTCAAAGTTTGCAGAAGTTACACTCATATATAGGCTTGTATTTAATGTTTATAAAGTCTCTCTGCTATATACAGTAGCTCTCAAAGCCTGCTTTCTCTCCACTGGCTTGCATTGAAGAGGAACCCCATAAGTGACTTATTTGGAGTGCTCTAGGCAGCAAATCTAAATAGTACCACAAAAAATAACATTATTCTTTCAGTGCTTTATAATTGCTTAGAGTTTTATGTTACCATGTTATCCATTTGATAATACAGTAATCATAAAAGTAAATGGCACACTATTTGTGCTATTAATGTTTTTTATTGACACTTTTACATGCTAAATGAATTTTTTATTGTATTATTACTATACTTATCATCACTCTACATCATTACTTTGTCATATGGCCCATTAGTAAACAATAATAAACAAAATTGCAAGAATTTGAATTTGGACCTTAGAATTTGGTCCAGTTAGGTCCCTCAATTGACACCATAACTGTTGCTACCTATAATTGGAACAGCCCAAGTTCCAAAATGCACCTAAGATGCCTTAAAATGCTATCTATGTAGGCATCTCACTGAATTTTGTAACTGAGCTTATCTTGAGAAATCTTTGTGCTTTTAGTAATTGAGCATCCTGACAGTTCATCTTTTATGACCTGCTGCAGTTTCTGTCTTTCCTGCTATCCCAAAAACCTTACAGATACAGAAAGACGCATCAAGTGAAGTGAAGTGAAAGTGACCTGTTTGTCAGATATGGTAACCCATACCCGGAATGTGACCTCTGCATTTAACCCATCACTGGTGAGGTGTAAACACACTGCAAGTCGTGAACACATACGCACCCGGAACAGTAGGCAGCAATTTGGGGTTAGGTGCCTTGCTCAAGAGCACTTCAGTTGCAACCCCCCCAGTGCTGGAATCAAACCAGCAACCTTCTGATTACAAGCCCAACTCACTAACCAGTAGGCCACAACTGCCCCATCAACAGAACAGGCCTGATTTTTATACAAGTTACCAAACACGTTCCTTCAGTGTATCTTTTTTATCCATTCCCAAATAAGGCACGGCCTATGCAACACTTTCATCTGTTTCCCCTTTATCCTGACATGATGTGCAATTTTAGTCAGGTTCATAGAGAATTTTATATCACTACAGTGCTAAATGTGATTGTTTCTCTTAATCTGTCTTTCTCTAGTGGGATCCAGCAGGTTTGGTATAATCAGCTCATTCCAGTCTAACGTTCTTGTGGAATCACATTGGTGAAGGAGGGCCAGGTGCTCTGATTCACAGTCTTATTTATTAGTGAAACTTGATCAGTATTAAAATTTATTCTGCTGCCACAGCTGCTCTTCCTGCAGTCACTTCAGGGGACAGTCCCAGAGCGGGAAATCTGCGTTCCTTTCTCTCCTCATCCTCCAGCTCCTCCTCCTCCTGCTCTCCCCCACCCGTCTCTCTCCTCCTCTTGGCTCTCGTTATCTCCTCCTCCCCATTTTCTCTCCTCCACCTTCAAGATCTCTTTCAGCTAGGCAAGTTCTCAAGCGTGTTGGCTAATCTAACGTGGATGGATACGTTCTCCAGTTCTTTTTCTCAAATGACCTGTAGAATGCCTCTGTTGTTGCTTTCAGACAGCAATGAGATCAAATTTAGAGAAAACTAAGACATTTGCACCGGTCTCCGGAGTCTCGGATTCATGTCCAGAGAAACAGATCTGGAAAATTTCACATGCATCTCCTCTGGAGTTTCAGAAGGCATCTAACAATGTCCTAAATTTACAGTCAGGGATTATAATTTAAACTCTACACACATTTTGTAGTATTTTATTGCATATTATGCTTGTATAATACTGTACAATCAACAATTATCACATTTGTGTTTATGGTTATATTTTAATAGTTTTAGGAGAAACCTTTTATGTGATTCTGAAAATCTATATTTTGTATACAGTATATGCTGTGTTTTCATACAACATATGTACATATACAGTATTTTTATGCTTTTTGAGGCCATTGTATTCTTTTATTGTGTGAAAAAGTCACCCGTCACATTTCTTCTAAATTTCTTTGTCTCTTGAGTATTTTCTAATGAGTAATCTCTTTTTTTTTCACTGTCTCATTTCTTACCCTTTATTATGTTGCTCTTTGTGCCAAGATCACACGTTTATACCTTCACCTTTGTGTCCCACAATCCTCTCTGTTAGTTCACTTTCTTACACTTCTGTTCATCATCATAAATTCCAGATTTTCTCTTATTTCCTACCCCTCTCTCTTTGTTCATCATTTCTCTTTTGTCTCTTCACTTCTCGGTTCACTTACCCGTGTTCTTCTCTGATCCGCCTGCTCGCACATTTGCAGCGAACGCCATCATGTGAATGAACCTCACGCTTTTCAAAGAGAACATCAATGAGACTGATGCAATCCTCGCTGTTCCTCCTCACAAGGCGTGTTAGAATTCAGTCTCTTAAAAGAAGTTAATCAAACATTGAGGATGCCGACACCATTGTTGTTATACACAGACATCAAAGGCATCTTTCGCTCGTTCAAACAGCATTTGACTTTGAATCTAGATGGTAAAACATTAGGACCTTCCTCTCCATCTTGCTTTAAGGAGCACAATTCAAAATAAAGCTCATTTAGATGCAGGCATATGGTATGCAGGTATACATTGCAAGAAACGCTAGATGGAGGGCTGCCAAATTGTGAGACTTCAAGAGACTAAATACCGTCATAAGCTGCCGTCTCATCACCGCTGGCATTGAGGCCGCTAACCATATTTGGCTTTTCTCAGCCACAACATTCTTTTATCCTTTGTAAGTGGCAACAATAGACCCGATTCTGTTGTCATCTTCATGGCAGAAGAAACCATGAATGAAAACCAACCACTCTGAGAAAAAACCTTCATATCAGGTTTCAGCTGTTGAGTACAGCTGACAAATGGTTACATCAACCCGCCATCATTGTGTAACAAACAGTTTCTGGTACATGGAAAATGTCTATCTTTGCTAAAACCTGGAAACTCAGAGCAGCCCTTCAGTGGTCAGGCCATTTCTGATCCAAACTGTTCTGTGGCTTCAGCTGAGAAAACACTATGAGATGGCCAAAATAAGCAGTAGCTCCTAGATTTTCAGCAGCACTGGCTTGAATTGACAGTTGGAGACCCTGCCTATGGAAAATGTCTAGAAAGAGGCAGGGTAAAGACAGAGGAGAACGTAATGCACCGCCCGCTACTCAAACTTTCTAGCTTGTTTTTCTCTGTACCATTTTTTTTCTAGAGATATGCACACGCACAGAAGGATAGAATCTTGTGATGCCAAAAACATAATCATAATGTATTTGGAGAATAACTAAAAACAACACTTCAAAGTTAACCAAAATTTCACACAATGCAACAGTAGTTGTTTTCAAAATAGTGTTACCTTTCCAGTAATAAACTACATTTTGTGGTGTGGTGTAACAAAACACTACATTGCTGTTTTTAATGCACTGTTGCTGCTGAGTGAGCTGCTGAGGGTATAATAAAAACAGTTCTTGCTCTCATATGTAGCTCTGAAAAGCTCTGAAAAGAAGCTCCTATGTACATTCAAACACCTTTATTTTGAGAATGTCTGAGACTGTCAGAGTAGGTTCAAGAGTGGGCTGTGATTTGGCAAGCTGCAGTTTCAAATTAGCTTGCCCAACACTGATATGAAAATAATTTTAGTTTTTTTTTTGGTTTTATGCTTTGGTTTGCCACTATATAGATGTTATGACACTGAGCACGTTTTATTTTTTTGTTGACCTGCTTATGGATTCCACAAAATAGAGGCCATATTTTTAAAATGTCTATTGTATGTACATTCACATCAAATCGACATCTTGCAGATACTAAGAGAAAATAACAAAAAGGAAAAGGGGAAGACCAATAAAATTAAGGCTATAGGTTAAGACCATTACAAAAATGGTTTATATGCATTTATATATTTGTGTTTATGATTTACCCAAAGCTACTTTTGTCAAATATCTTTTGACTGACACACATAGACCCCCCTCCCCCCAATAGACACGCACAGCTGGTGAATAACTAGGCAACTGTCGCAGCAGAAATAAAGAGTATTAATTATTGCGGCACGTGTGTAAAATTATTCCCTTAATTGAATCCACACAATTATCGTGGCAATATACGCCTCATAATACAGGTATCATTACAGGTTGCTGGTTTAATAATATATACACTATTGAATTGCCTCCATTCATTTACCGGCTTTATTTTAATGTATTGAAACTGTAGCGCAGTTCCTTTAAGAGTGTGATAAACGGCGCTCTTATAAAGCTGCTACCAATCACAGAGCGGGCCAATGCGCTGAAACAAAACTGGGCCATCAGTCATAATGCAGTGACTGGTTCTGACAGGATAGCACATTCTGAGAGGAAAGAAAGACGGAAAGAGAACATTTATAGAGAGCATTTAAACGGCTAGAATTCCCTTAAGCGCTCATCGTTTGATGTGGTGTTGGCTTGTGACTTCTGTGTAGCTAAATTTAAAGAACGTTTTTTGTTTATTCAAGCCAATTCATCAAAACTTATGTACCATGTGACATTTGATCCAAGTAGAGTGTAACTGTGGGGAAATAGAAGCCTTGAATAGTGCCTAAAACTGCTTGGATAGTGACACAAGATGCCCACGTGCTAACTGGGCCAAGCCTACCCAATTTTGTCAGCTATTATTTGACAACGGCTGGACCAAATTATCATAGCTCTATTATGATGTTAGTTCTGTCATATCCTCTCATACCTTGCACCATTTCTCCATTTTATAAATGGAAGTAACTTCTTTCATGTTGACCTTGCCAGGATCAATTGATTCCATCACTTTGGGCCCAGGTCCACCAGGGGTTGTCTGGTTTTATTAGCGGACAAGGCTGTGCGCTTGTAGCAAGATGAGGGCCGAAGGCAGACAACCATGACACTCAGTAGCGTAAGATAATTCCTCCCAGCTCCCCTAGGTCTTCAGATACTCGGCTAATGGCCTTTGACAGCTTCTCAAAGCAGGAAATGCAAATGAATAGGGATGTTTCCACAGATTTTGGACAGTGACATCAAAGAGAAAGAAGGTGTGAGATCAGAGGAACTGTTCATGGATGGTAAAGTTCAGGAACGGGTCTTTATTTGAAACAAGAACAATAGACCTTTACAATGCAGTGATCAAAGTTCAAAAGTACTGATTTGAGTGTCCTTGAGTTAATTGGAAAACATGGGAGTAGCTCTCTGCCAATAATGTGAGTTTGGGGCAGGACTGTTTGTCAGTGGCAATCAAATGTGAGTGTTTCTACATTTGTACACTAAACACCAATATAGCTGATTGTTGCTAGTTTTATTCATAAATAAAACTAACACATATACCAGTTAATCACGCATACAGCAGCAATTACAAGATTTTCATTTGTATAGAATTTCTCACTTTATTCATGCCCTGAACTGTTTTAATCATTATTTACTAATTATAACTGTAAATATGGCTTGAAATTCAATGTATCATTCCCATGTTAAGACATGTTTGGGAACAAACATTAATATTTCAGCACAGTCTTGTTTTTGGAATTTCGGAATGATTGTTTTCCTGGTATATTTTAAAAATGACACATATCCCAGTTACAAATATAAAAAGAACTGCTGAGGAAGTAACTTCATCCTCTTTATAGCCTTTGATGTTTCTGTGATCGATTGAGGATCAATATAAAAAGGCATTTGACAAATTAATATGCTGTAATGTATTTTATGGTATAGACCCAATGGAGTCTCTCTTTAGTGGGTTTTAAGTGGACACTCTTAATAATTAATTCAAAACAATTAAAAATGCATAGAATGCAATTTCAACAGCGCATGAACATTCCATTAACGAAAACTCTCTTTTTTAAGCTAAATGACCATAAGATTCAAAGCAAGGTCCCTTAAGTAGTTTTAGTACTGTAAAAATCTTGTGCTTTAACCCAAAACGGGGCAATTATTTCACAAGCCACCTAACACTCCACACAAGACCTACATCATTCAGACATCTAGTAAAAGGCAGTTCATTATATATAATTAATTCATTATGAAGGTAAAAATACATGTTAAACTAAACTTAAAATGTAATTTTATCTTGTCCTGTCCTATAAAAACCCTGCTAATGTCATCTTTCATCCCCACAGACCAATTACCCAGCTCCAATTTGGAATGTAACGCCCACTTTTCACCAGCCAATGATAAAAACAAATCCCACACTACATTTTTACAAGTTCAATGTACCGTTTCAATTAAAAATGTCACAGTACAAAAGGCTAAGAGTGCCATTTCATGTTAGGTGTAATGGTTATTGCTACTTTCATATAAACAGAGAGAGAGAGAAAGTGAGACTCTTATTTGCAAGAGTGAGACTTATTTGCAACTTGTACATGTGATACTGCTCGTTTGGGTTTAAGTGATGGGCCTGTATATGTTCTGCTTGCTACACATGAAAGCCAGCTGGTGTACAGGGAATGTTCCATACCTGTTCTTCTCTGCCTTGCTGTCTTCTGTAGTGTCACTTCTTCACCTTGTTCTCTTCATCTTGAGTTGTTTTGTGAGATTGTTTCTGCTTCATTACCATTCCGTTCTGCTCACGTCTTAAAGTGAACACGTAAACAACCCCGAACAGTAAATCAGTCAAAAGCCTCTAGCTGAGCTCTGGATGAAAGGACAGGTTCATTCAGCCATCACTGAAGGCACCTGCCATCTGAGCCTTGGTAGTGTGGCTAACACATATTCATCAGAGGTAAGCTGTGGTGATCATGTTTAGACAAATACAGGTTCAAGTTCTGCCCGCAACATGCCCCAGTCTCTCTTACCCTTCAAACTTTGTTGTCACTCCAATACAGAAACCCGTCAAAGACATTTATAAACAAATTGGGTAAATTCAAGTTGTAAAATCACTCAATCAAAATGAGAAAGAAAACAACATTTCATGTCGATTTAAAGATCATGTAAATCTCTTTGTAAATCCTTCTTTTCACTCCGAAACCTTGAATAATATTGAGTAAATGAAATGAATCTATAGTACAGTATATAGAGTAACATTAAAATAGAGC
>JAZGTI010013297.1:2192-13290 GCA_036877585.1 Botia kubotai
AAACACAACCATGTGTGTGTGTGTGCACATGCATGTTTTTAACTCATTCATTCCAGCTCTCAGACACACGCTCAGAGACACACGCTCAGAGACACACGCTCAGAGACACACGCTCAGAGACACACGCTCAGAGACACACGCTCAGAGACACACGCTCAGAGACACACTCAGAGAGACGCTCAGATACACACGCTCAGAGACACAAGCTCAGAGACGTGCTCAGAGACACACGCTCAGAGACACACTCAGAGAGACACTCAGATACACGCTCAGAGACACACGCTCTGATGCACTTGACGTGACGTGTCATAGGCTGAACACAGACAGAGTGAACACTGAGGCTGAACACAGAGTCAACACTGAGGCTGAACACTGAGGCTGAACACAAAGGCTGAACAAACTGGTATATATGGGGCCTTAGCATAGCAACTACTACCTTTCACTAAGTGTTACATTTACATGTGTGTTACTGTAAACATGATGTTTGCTTCTTTTAAATTTCTACATTGACATTATGCAAACAAATGCTGTTGATACCAGAACCTTTTTTAATATTACACAGATTTGCAGTTATGAACACACTTACATACACATTCTCTCTCTCTCTCACACACACACACTTACAATCTCTCTCACTCTTTCTTTCTCCCTCCTTCTCTCTCTCTCTCTCTCTCTACAGACTAAAATATTTAAACTCATCAGAAGATTCTGAACAGAATGTAAAAATCAGTTGTGCTTGTACACATTTCAGAAAAACTGACCTGTGATCATTTGAAAACTGTTGTTCAAGCCAATGTACAGTCACTTATGACTGGAACCGTCCACATAAACAGAAAGAGCCGAGATCTGATTGAAAGGAACAACATCAATGACAAGCCACGTTGTTTCTACATGCTGTTTAGAGACAGATAAAGCTTGAGTCAATGATCCCATGACACGCGACTGACGTGAGCCTCTGGCACTAGTTCTTAGAGAAAAGCTCATTCTACAAACCTTCCAAAGCATTTCAAATAACAATACAAATCTATATTACTGGGGGAATTTAACAGCTGAATGTTAGCATTACAAGTGAGTTTGTTCATTTGTTTATTAACCCGAGCTACACACACACACACACAGATGTCTGGCAATGTGTAATGTTATAGCAGGACTGAGTTCTGGTTAGACATTATGAGACGTGACCCAATGACCCCGAACTGCAGGAGACCACTCTCTGTGTTATGGTTTTACTGTCTGACACTCTTACAGCACACTTCCTGTACCACACACACACACACACACACACACACACACACACAATAGAAGAAACCCAGTGTCTGTGTGTTTTAGTCTAATCATACTAACACTGATGCAAATAAATAACATGTTGAACCCAGAACATTCGTAAATACTTCATGTAGCTCAGAATTTTTTTTGATTTGCCCTCAATTTAATACAAACAAAAATCTCATTTGCATCATAACTGGAAATCTAGTTAATTGTAATTAATACATGAGAGTGTTTCTGTAACTGGTAGAGCATTGTGTTTGTATATGTTGAATGTGCTGTAAGTTGCTTTGGATAGGTGTCTGCCCAATGTATGAATGAAATGTAATCTTTGCATTGTAAAAAGACATTAAAACATCTTTCATAAAAACATCAAACATCTGAGCACCAGATTCAGGAGGCCAAAAATGTATTGTACATAACTCAGAATAAACAAGAATCTGTTTTCAAATGACAAACTGACGACACGTGTGTGTGTGTGTGTGTGTGTGTGTGAGTGTGCACGTCTGTCACTTAACTGCTTGGATCATGACAGCAAGACAATAAGGGTCTCTGCTCACTTCCTGCCCTCAGTTCCAGATCACTTCACAAACTAAATGAGATCTTCTGGCTCAGACTCTGAGAACATGAGCTCACTGGATCAGAGGCTCAAAGAGCCTCAAAACGAAACATCTCAACACTTGGAAACACTTTCTGTGGCGTTTGTAGCTGAGAGATTTGTTCATTATTAGGGGGAATTTGTTTACATAAAGCATTTGTCACAAATAATGATGTAATCAACATGTGTGTTTCTGTAATGGCTGAGAGTAAAACATTTGTCAGTTTTTAGGGCAATCTAGACATTAATTCACCTGCTGCACGATCAGGAGGGTCTTTCACGTTCCTCTCGAGTCTAATGGAGCATTTGATGGGAGATGATCTTCTGAGACCACACTGAGACCACACTGAGACCACACTGAGACCACACAACATCAGCCAACGAGGAAAGACCTTGATAATGGCAAAGAAAGGAGTATGAAATATAATGTTACAGTGAAATATTTACATTTACATTTAAGCATTTGGTAGACGCTTTTATCCAAAGCGACTTACATTGCATTATACTATACATTGATATATTAATACATCATGCAGAATTAAACCATTACAATGTTACAAATATATCAAGCAGATATTTGTTTAAACAAAATCAAAATATGAATTCTATGAAGCGCAAATGTTTGGTAAAGATTTGTACAGTTGTTCTTGTGTTTATGTTTTCATACAGTGATATTATACACGTCAGTGTGTATCCACGCACACACATTTCCCTGTGCTGCCATTCTGGCTCTTGGGTGCGTGAGTTTACTTAACCATATATTGGGGACAAATTTGTATCCAAAAGTCAGCAAAACCTGACAAATCAGACCAAGCCTCTTTTTTGTGGATGTCCTCTTTTTTTAAAACACTATGAAAATATAGTAAATAAAGTTTTCTGTTAGGGTTAGTGTGGGTTAGGTTATATTGTTTATAACTAGCTGTGTATAGAAACAATAAAAGTCAATGGAATGTCCCCATTTAGATCGCTAAGTAAACGTGTGTGTGTGAGTTTTGGGGGGTCTGCTAGCACATGTTTACCCTCTTGACTGAGTTCTGAGGGCATATATTCCTACATAAAGAGCCTTGAGTTCAAAGACCTGCAGAAGAAAGAGATGAAAGGATGAAAAGAGTGGAGGATGATTATTCACTCTCTCTCTTCTACATGTTCCTCAGACTCTCTCTATCTCAGAGCGAGAGCTAAATCAACAGCAGATAAGTCGCGTCTCAGTGGAGAGCCTTTGATGTTCACACCCCTTCACACACACACACGCACGCACGCCGCTGGGAGAACCGACGTGGATTCTGAAGAATAATTCTGCGTTTAAAGTCAGTCTGGAAGAGACGTTTCCACAGTAAAGCTCTCATAAAGAATTACACTGGTGATAAAAACATTCATGTACACACTGCACAGTTTCAAGATCATTTTAGCTTTGATAGTGTTAAAGTGAAAGTGACGTATTTGTCAATGTACGGTAATCCATATCTGAAATGTGACACACACACACCTATCACTGCAGCACCAGGAAAAGGTGCCTTTCTCAAGAGAAACTCAGTGAGAATTGAACCTGCAACCTTTCGTTTACAAGTCTAACTTTTTAACAATTAGGCCACAACTGTGTTTGTTCTCATTTACTATAACCGTCCGATTATAATGACAAGATCTTCCTTCAACATTCTTGTGTTCCACAGAAGAGCATTACTGGTTTTGCTGGTGTTTTATGAATCTATGAACACCTGCATGGTGAAACTGCTGAAACAATTATTGATTTTATGACATTCGTTTGTTTTCCACTTAGACCACCTAAATCTCCCTCCTCGTTCCTCCTCTACCGAGGACTTGGTGTGTCTAAACCACTGTTTGTTTGTCCATATGGAGTTAATACACTTAAATATTGAACAAATGTTTTTTTTTATCTTTTATTATCTCTCTCTCTCTCTCTCTCTTTTTGACTTGACTGAAACTAACTCCAGATGCCTCTGTAATACTCCCCATGAAATAACCCAACAGTCTGTAATCTGCAAACACTACAATAAACTGCAGAAAAACTACAGCTGAAGAGAAGTCTGAGTGTTCTTTTGAAATCATCTTGTTTAAAGCATCATTTTTCAGACTTTCAGCATGAAGAATTTTTCTATGAATATGGACAGCAATGGAATATATATCATGCGCTGAAGCGCTGTTTTTTTATTTACACATCATTGAATCCGATGTGCCTCACTGTTATTGTTATTTTAAAGCGGAATTGTATAAATGGGAGTGTGCAATACTGCTATTATCCATCTGAAAATGTCACGCTGTGATGCATTGATCTAATACTGGTCACATATCTTTACGTGATGTGAATTTGCAGATCAGGGTTCATCAAACATGAACTTTGGAACAAAATGTGTTAAATGTCTTAAATGTGTTAAATATGTTTTCGGTCTGCCGCATTTGCATGTATGGATGCAAGTCAACAGAGCAAAAAGCACAAAATGATTATAATTTGATTCTGCTTGGAGCTGTTTCTGATAAAGTGGAAAAAACATCATTAAATAAATACAATTCTGAGCTCATCACAGACATGACATTTTTACTGGTCCTGAGATGATCTTGACACAATGATCTTTGGTGACCTCAGAGCTTTAGAATCCGTGAGGACTCGTGGGCCACAAGGGGCCATTTACATTTGAAGCAGAAGATTCATTAATAGGGTGTTAAGCCTGTTAAACTCGTCTGTTAGATGTGGCAGGAAACACATGTGATCAGCACAGACAAACTCTCAGTATTGTGTATGTGTGTGTTGAGTACCTCACACAAATTCTCCCACTGAGGTGCAGATCAAACAGGGAGCAAAGACATACTGACAACCAATCACATCTTCATCTGTTCTTAAAGGAACAGTACACACAAATATCTGTCATCATTTACCCTCATGACCCCAAAATCATAAGAACAACATCTGCTTTAACAACCTACATGGAAACTAGCGCACTGTGAAAAAATAGGTATGAAAATGTAAAAAAAAATCTGTCAATAGATTAATCAATTAACTTCTATTGGCTGTTATAACAGCTGTTGTCATTGGTTCACATGTAGGTTATGAAGTATCTTGCAGATGTTGTCACAGATGTGGCTCCTACCATCTGCTGGAAATATATATTGACATTTTTACTAAGTAAAAGTTGTAAATAAACATAATAAAAACATGTTTATAAGCATCTAATATACCTAAGACAATATAAACATACAAATATTAGCTGATAAAGAAGCTTAAAATTACAACACAGAGAGAGAGAGAGAGAGAGAGAGAGAAAGGATCCATCTGCTGTAACTCCATACTCTAATCCTTAAAAACACACAAAACCTACAGAAGTTAGTTTAAAGTGGTCACTGTGTGAGATTAGTGTTCAGACTCTTTTAGCTATTTCCACAGCTTCATACTTGAATATATTTGAACAGTTGTCTCATTTGTTTCTATTTCTCCTTAGCAATTTTAAATCAATTAAATCTTCTTAAATATGAAAAGCAACCTCTGAGAAATGTTTCCTCAGACATATACACACATATATGTTTTTATACACGTTTTGTAAACAATATAACTTAACCCTAACCCACACTCTAATCCTAACAGAAAACTTTACTTGCTATATTTTCATAAGCACTTTTACAAATGAAGACGTCCCAAAAAGGAGGTTTTGCTCAGATTTGTCAGGTTCCCAATACATGGTTCAGTAAACCCACACACTGGTGGCCAGAGTCACAGCCTATTTTTAAACTCAAAGGAAGTAGTGAAAAGTGTTTTATTAAGAATCAAGTGGTTTGGCTTTCCTGTATAGTTTAAAATGCTGCTTTAACTCTGTGTGTGTGCTTTCATATATGATTTTCCTGCATGTGACTCAGCTGTGAACATGACTATGAGCAGCTACAGCAGAGTGATTATTTGATTGAATCTTCAGTAAGAAGTCATCGTTGCTACAAAACTCAAAGTGCAGAAATCACAGATCTTATTTTATTGACCTTACGTTCTTTTAATTGTGTTACAAATAAAAATATAGAATCATCAAATGACGTACATGTAAACATGCTCAGTTCCTTAAAAAACAAAATCATGTTTCCTTTTATGATCAGCTTTACAGTTCTATACACAAATGTATGTATGTGTGTGTGTGTGTGTGTGTATCAGAGCCAAATGGATTCTCATGACTCTGTGAAGATCCAGGAAACAGACAGGCAACTAATCCACAGAGCTATTCACAACAACAAAAGGTGAATTCCTACAGAGCGCAAACACACACACACATCCTCAATATAAATTCCACACATACCCTCACTAAGTTTCTAAAACAAAAGCATGTGGTTATTGCTATTAAAATAACATCCAAGAACACGTTAAAGGTTCATTTTCTTCATGGCAAATCTGCTGTTGTTTTGCTCGGGGTTAAAATTTGAGCAGGACAAAGTCACATTCTTTCAGAATGATTTAAAAACGTCTCTGAACACAGACGAGAAAATAAGGAGATGTAAGAAATTACATCATACTTTACTGTAAGGTTTCGTTTAGTTAACATGAACTAACAATGAACAATATTTACTAAAACACATTTAAAAACAAACTTTGTATCTTTTAATGTGAATGAACAAGGAACGACTGCATTAACTGTTATGAACAAAGACGAATATATGTTTCAGAAACATTATTTCATCTTTTATGTTAATTAACAAATTAATTCTAACAAATACAAACTAATTGTAAAGTGTTAGAAACACAAATAACAAATAGTGAAAATTGTGAGCGAGACAGACACATCTGTTATATTTCCCTGGTTTAACTACATTTTAAAATTTATTTGCATATTTATTTATTTGAAAATTAATTCAAATTTGTAAAAGTAATTTTTATAATTTCTAAAGTCAGACAGAAATAATATTGAAAACAAAATGTATCCCCCCCCCCACACACACACAATCACACACAGCCCTAAATACACATGCAGCCCTGAACACACACAGTCACACACAGCCCTGAACACACACGCACAGACACTTCTGACGCAGAAATATCGCTTCATTATTTTCACTCATAGACTGGAGCACAGGCATCATCTTTAAGTACAAAGCAGAAGTTTGAACGTTTTATGAAAATGAGACACCACACACACACCACAGTTTTGCATTCATTTGTATATTTTTGCATTAAAGTTGACGTTTCCATCTGTGTTTCATTGTGTTGCAGTAAGTGTGATATTTTGTTATATTCATACATGAATAATCTGTCTCCTGCAATAAATATCATAAAATAATATAATTCACATAATAAATATTTTTACAACAAAAACAGACGGTTTTAACATTCTCTTTAAAAAATAGGTGTAATTCCTCTTTTGAATTCAGACACAATTTTACATAAAAAAATGAGAACAAACGGAAAGGTTCAGCATGACACATTCGTGTTGGAAAAGCTGTCTGGAATGCCCTTGGGAATATCATATTTCCTTTGTGTAGTAGATGCATAGAAACAGTTTCACAACAGCCACACCTCTCCTATGACAATCCCAGGTTGCTACGGAGATCTGGTAACAGCTACATATTATGGTTTGGTTTATGATCAACAGTAAACACAGTCAGGTGAAACGGTTCAGAATAACAAATCTGCTGTGGAAACACAAACTACATAAAAAAGGGGTTTTCATGCTGTGAATCCAGATTCCACACAGCTGGGAGAGGAAGACAAGAGCTTATAGAATATAACTTAACAAACCCCTCGTACTCTACATCTGGCCCCGCCTCCATTAGAAGGCCATTTCCTGTTTCCATGACCTACAGCAGCAGCTATCTTTCACCCAGCTAACACAATAATATTTCTTTACGATGCCTTGATCTCAGGATGGTTTTCCAGACACGTGTCCAGGCGTGTGACTCCAGCTCTGCAGCTTGCAGTAAACTGTGTTGGAGTTCTTGCACCGGCAGCCGGGCCTGTTGAAATAGTCGTGACACACATGGCAGGCCTTCACGCAGCCCTTAGCAGGCAGGTAACACAGCAGACAGGGAAACAGCATGGATGCCAGGCTCATGCACAGGAAACGCGAGCAGCACTGCGGGTGCGTAAGGGAGCACGGCTGGTCTATGCACGGGTTGCCCACATCGTCCTCGTTAGAGCAATGGTAGAACATTCCCTTCACCAAACACATGCATGTTCCGTGTTCCAGCACGTTCTCAGCAGAACACAGACACTGTCCGTTGCAGGCGAGGCGTGAGGGGAAGGGACGCGCCGCTGTGCATTCACCGCACTTGCACTTCCCGCAACTCTCACAAATGTACAGGTGAGAGGACTCCACCTTCTCCATCTGCGCTTGCTTAAGCGCCACTTCCGGAGACAGAAAAGGGTGAGGGGAGGACCCGAGGGATTTGGGCTGAGTCTGAATGGCTTGCTCCACTCTGTACTTGTGGAGGCTGGCAGGGGCTCGTGTGGGTGGAGAGCATGCCAGCAGCCCCAGCTCAGAGGAAACGCTGCTGTTGCTGCCTGAACTGCCCGTGCTGGTGGATCTGATGAGTGTTGGGGCTCGTGGATTTGACTGACACCGCTCGTAGTTATTGTTCACATTCACCAGAATCACCTTGTGAATCCTCTCCTGTTTGTATGTGGGTTGCGGAGGAGCGCGGGGGCCTGAAGCTGGTCTGGGCGCTACGGCAGGGCCCTCTGTGTACTCATTCCCTGCATGAGTGGCTCTAATCTGGTCAAGAGACAAAACGGCTCCTGATGTGACATCCAGATGTGTGACGGTCCCTCTGTGCTGACCACGATAATCCATGAGACAAGATCAACAACACCAAATGACAGAATAACACTCATCTGACACCCTGAGAGAGAGAGAGAGAGAGAGAGAGAGAGAGAGAGACAGGTGAAGAGACACTTTCAGAAGTTTTACTTCTTAAAATGAAATTCATTTGATGCAATCTCAATGGGGTTTTCCATCTTTGGAACTATTAACCAAATATCAACAAACTACTACTACAAAGTACTTTGTAAAATCTGTATTAAAAATGTGATAAATGACAGTAGTTAATTTTTTTTCTGTCCAATATAAAAACTAGCAGTTATTAACTATCACATAACTCACACCTCGCTGGAGCTTTAACTGTCTGAAAGCTTTTATCTGTTCACAGATCAGATGTTTCATTCATAAACCTGCGGAAACTGTCAGAAACAAACGCCTCGGACCCGTATCCTTCATTCACAGAGCCGTTTAACCCCCGAGCAGTGAGAGAGAGAGAGAGAGAGAGAGACAAAGACAGAGAGCGGTGACTATCATCAAGATTTTGTACCGACGTCAGGAAGCACTCAGCTAACTGAAGTGCAAATACTTCCCGGCCTGATTTACATCTGTGTGGCTGGTTAACATTCAAATGCAAAGACAGAGCAGGAAACCTTTAAATCAAACACGCGTATATCTGCCGCTTTATTATGTGTCCACACACAGGAAAAAGCGAATTAAACATGCGAAAAGATGTTTTAAAAGAGAATTACAGATTGAAAAGAATATATTGAAGCCGCTGCTACTTGGTACATTCGTGCGCGAATGTTTACGTTAATATCTGTTGAACACTAACGTCTTTAAACGTTTCCGGAACTTTATTATAATATTATTTTACATATTTTCATACCCCTCTTTGATATTCAATAATTCAGTATTATAGGATTGTTTTCTATATTTACTTGTATGCATGATTGGCAAATATAATTTACAAGTTACAAAATATAATACGTTTTATAAAACTTCTGCGCAAAAACCAGATGGAGTAGGAGAAATTTATGAATGAAAACAAGCCAGCTGGGGGAGGAGTGTGTGTTCAACCCAATCCGCGTCAAACACACACACACACACACTTCCAAAACAAACAAGATGTTTTTTAATTAAAGACGCAAATTGAAAGAGTTGAGTCTTGGCCTATGGCAGAACGGCAAATCTTTTATAATCTTACATTATCCCAAATTATATGTATGCAGATTTACGTGCGAGAAATTATACATACCTACAGAGAGACTCCCGTAATGTAACATCCATCAGTCCTTGTGCCAAACATCCATTAACGCACACGAAAACGATCCCAGATCAGCACATAACGCACATAACTGCGGGTGTAACATCCAAATGGGAAGAAATTTCGCGCAGTGGATTTTCCACCACGCCAATCCAAACCACGAGCAGCTGAGAAAACGCAGAAAGAAAGAATACAGAAATCCGCTAATAACGCGTCTGTCCGTGTCTCCGCGCGCACGCACGCACACACACACACACACGCGCGGTGATGAATGAAGCGCAGGGCGGGTAAGAAAGACGATCGCTGGGGCAGATGCAGGAGGGGTAAATCTCAGCGGGCAGGGCGAGGGGATTTAAGGTGGATCCTGTGAAATAAACGCACATCCGTTTCCAGATAGGCTGAATGCGCCTAGTGAGACAGAATTCCCAACATACTTTATTAATCTTTTACCTAACCGTGGTGTATTGTTCACTCAAAACACTGGGTAAATGGCGTTTACTGTGTGCTACTATACTACAAATATAATAGAACAATTTTATTATGAATAATAGAGAACAATCTTTACACACACTTTTGTAATCATATACTATATTGTTGTGGAGAAAGTTTCATAATTGCACTTGTTAACATGTGGCAAAAGTGGCGGTTTCATGCATCACTGCCACACTGACAACACCCAGATGTTTCACTGAGATGATCACAGTAGCGTGTAACTCATCTGATTGGATAAGAAAACACAAGGTCAACATAACCCACAACTCAGCCGAGTTATGACAAAGCCTCATGTCTTTCCAGCCCCCCCCCCCTAAAATGTTAGGATCTGAATATCTTTAAAGCAACCTGTGTGTGGGTGGGTTTGAATATGTGGTGAGGAAACGAATGTGTATAATGACGAACACACAACTAAGATTATTCAAAAAACTGTTTTATTCAATAAACTCTTTCAATTCCCTCATCACTTTATCTATCTGCTGATCTTCTTTCTATCTCTGGATCTGTTACCTCGCAACAGTCTCTGGTTAACGGGTAAAATCATTTCTCTAAAGAACAGGAATTCAGTAAGACCTTGTGAACTGGATCTGAACTTTGAGTGTTTGGACCACTTTGAAAACACCCCTAGCATTAAAATGACCGTTATTAAATATTTAAACGGTGTTTTCTAATGAGAATGTCCCAAATGAGAAAATGGGAAAATTTTGATTTGTTATACATTGGGAGCCAGAACCCACC
>JAZGTI010013298.1:0-14967 GCA_036877585.1 Botia kubotai
CAAACAGAGGGAAGATCCAAGGAGAGTAGTCAGAGGGCAGGCTGAGAGTCCGTACACTAATATCAGTCCAATCAGGCAACCTAGGCAAAAGGGGCAAATCCAAGAGACGCAAACGATAATCCAYAGGCAGAGTTATACACAGGTGAGCAGACAGAATAGTAATCATAAACGCTTGGTAAGGCAGGTTAAACTGGCAATACTTCGCAAGGAAGCAAGCACATGGTCATAGCTTAAATAGCTCCAAACAGGAAGTGATCAGAGAAGCAGAAGAAGCCGAGTGCAGTCAGTACTCGGGTGAGGGCTCCCTCTGCTGGCGTGGCGTTACAAGGGGTTAAAGCTTACTACAATAAAAAGGGTGTGCTAGGCATAAACCTTTATGTACCTGTGTGGAGAGCAAAAGTGGGGACTAGGAATCTTGTGGCTGCTTGAATAATCTTAATTTATTGTTTTCTGTCAACCATTTCAGAACCCAGTCAAACTACGGGAAGCAAAAACTGAAACAATTACCAGTTTTATATGAGTGAGAATCTAACTGGCTCCTATAACAGAGTGTTACTGTAAATTTGTAATGAATTAAGAGTTTCATTGAACCCTGTGAAATTGAAACTCTGTTCCAAAACAACACAACAGGTTGGTCATGTAGCATGACGCCTGTAACTATAGCAACATGGCTCTTAACCTCACACTTACACATAATGACATGTCAGGTCCTAAAGAGAATAATTCAAAAAGCAGACATGGGTCACCAGGAACTGTTTATCACAGTTTGAATTACACAAAGTTTTTTTGTATATAATACTCTTTTGTGAAAGAGTATTAGCCCTTTAAATGGATTCCAGTGTGAAATTGTATGACTTTAAAATGAGACACAAATCAGTTTTCAGTGTAATTTATGTCATATAGGAAAGTGCATCAGAAAGTGCATCATAGCAGGATGTTTGGCTGTTTTCACCATTGCATTTAAATTACTACTGCTATTGCTCATTCATAAGGTTAAGGGTTTAAACACCATCCCAACTCTTAAGTATTTAACCTAAGGCATTAACACATATTTCACCATTCAACCTGCAAAACATGAAGGGGGTTCTGAAATAATGCTGGTTGAGGCAAGTTTGCCATTCTTTTTCCATGCAATTTACACCCATAGGACAATTTAAAAGAGTCCAAAAATGTCTTTACAAAAATAAAGTTTATTTGAATAAATATACATTTAATACATTTCTAATAAACAAATTCTTTTGACACTGAATTAAAGATCCAACCTATATATAGGTACTAAAATATTGTAGAAATTTGGGGGTGGGTGTTTTTGACTTGGACCAAGCAACCACCTGGCAACCATTGACAAAAACCTAGAACCATGTAACATCATCAACTCTTGAAGGCTTTAGGTGTAAAATCAATAGACAATAAGATTAGTATGGCAGTCTGTACAATGTCCAGCATCAAATTATTGATCAAATATGGTACTGTTATGAATTGACAAATGTTTTATTTATATTCTTTATAGGCATTCCAATTAATTTTTATTTTCTCTTGTTATGTATTACTATTTTATGTACTATGTTGTTTTTATTATTGTATTGCTACATTGCCAGTGCTTTAGCAATATGACTTTACAAATATTTGTCACATTATAAACTAAGACATATCATGCACTCAACTCCGAAGCTATCCCACATACCTATGCTTTTTGCAAAACACACACACACACACACGTGTAATTAGATAATTGTCCCTGCGGCACTACAATGTGGTCTTTACATTAAACAATCACTCTAGATAACATCATGTCATGCTATACAATATGTTCTCATTACAGTATAAAATAACAGCACTGTCTATGTGAACTATACAATTCATTGACCCACAGCAAATTCTCATTAAAAATCTCATAAAAAGGAAAAGTTAACACCCTCTGGGCTTGCTAATTGTGTCTCTGACTACATTAATTACTTTGATTTGCTATTTGTCACAATTGATTCAGTAATTATGTAAGAATGATATAATTACATGTAACAAAGAGTCAGCCAGTCAACACCGAGGGAACAACTATAGCTATGATAGCTCAACAAGTTATATCAGATATATGCAGGTTTTCAAATTCTCAAATTTTTAAGTTCTTTCCATACACATCACAAACTTTAATATCTCACAACTAGTCCAATTTAAATCATTAGCTGTTATGTAATTGGAGTGCACAGATGGAAATGTTTTTTTTTAACAAAATAAAATATTAAGAACATTTATTGTTTACCTGAAGAGAAAAAACATATGTATTGATCTTTTTTGAAAGCAGACTGGGCAATGAGGGCATCTGACCTATTATTTTTTTAAATGGTATGATATTTTACAGTAACAGATCCACATAATAAATTATGAATAATGCTGTCCTGTATTTCTAAGAAATAGTGGTATACTGTATCAAGCAGTCTATGAATGGTAAAAGACAGAGCTAGTAATGGGAGGAAGTGGTGAGCTGGGGGTTGTGGAGGGGAGAGTAGGGATGTGAGATGTATTTTATCTGTCCTATTAGACTTTGTATGCTGGCCCTGCAGTATTTCCTGGGAAAAATAAAGTCAATAAAACATTCCAGAAGACAACAAGAACAGAATTGTTCCAGCTGTGGCTTTATTTCCTACATCAGGGAGTTTTTACAAAAAACAGGTGATCAAACAGAAAGGGTGCTTACATTGTATTTTTTAGCATTTTTGTATAAATGCCAAATTGCACTTGATAAATCAAGTTAGGCAACCTACATGGATAGTATATATTTGCCATATATAGATGCCTATAATTAATGTGGCCGTCATAGAAAAACATATAAATACTGCACTTAATATAGTGAGTTCAGTACATATAGTACATCCATATCCTTCTCTGAATAAATAATGACAATACAAATACACCTCTTATTCAAATGGCATGAGTTGAAGTGACTTGAATGAATGAATTGCATTGAGCACTATGACTCATTGTGCATAACCACAGCAGCGCAATTATATTCGTCCCATAGTAGTATAATTTGTATAACGTTATTTAATTTTCATGAGACTAGAGCTTTTACTTTTCCCAGAGCAGACCACATAAAGGCTATCTGACAATAAAGTTCAAGTTAATATTATTCGGTTATAAGGCACAAGTATCCAGTCTAGCCTTAATAAAAAAGCGCTGTTCCAGAGCGCTGTTCTAGAGAAATCACTGCGTTAACAGTGCAATATTGAATAACTTGGTATTACATGACATTTCCAATAACAAACACCTTTACGATTTTCTGACGGTCCTAGACAGCGTATGCACGTGAGCTGTGTATCGTTAGAACTCGTCTTCTTCATTTAGAACAAACGAGCTAAACTTCACAGGGCCTGGCATTTATATTTAGTCCAACTATTGAATTGCAAGGCGCCTTTAACAACTCACTGTTACAAATAGTCGCTCGAGTCATGCATGAAACACATGCGTAAACTACAAAGGCAACACATTGGATGCAGCTGGCAACCTATATGAGCCTATACAGTCACGATGATCGCAGGGCAAGCGAGTCGTAATTCAAATGCTGGGAAAGCAACAACGTAATGTTAAGCTTTGTCAATGAAGTGTACAAACTAGTGCACGGTTGCCTCGTTGTATGCACCGAACAATAGCCCGTGAGACTTAGACGCTGGAGAACTTACCTTATATGCATGCGCTGTCGTTTCGAGACGATAGTCGCCGATAAATGAATAAAATAGTCGTGAATAAAACAGACCTTTCCACAAACCCCGCCTATCCTATTGGAAGTGGTCACCCATCACCAGCGGATGGGACATCCCTCCTCCTCCTCTCTGGGACTTTGGCATTTGGTGTGCTGTGATCTTTCTGCACCCCTATTCCCTACAATTGAACGATAATGGAGAAGATAAAAGAAACCAGGAAAACAAAGAGATTAAGATTGGTTTATAATTTATTTATTTGCCTGCCTGCCTGCCTGCCTGCCTGCCTGCCTGCCTATCTATCTATCTATCTATCTATCTATCTATCTATCTATCTATCTTTACCCCCCATACAAACATAAATGACAGAAGTCAATGTGTGTGTGTGGTTTCTTACTATAAAAAACAAGGACATATGCAAATATTGATTCATGGAAGTCATTACATAGCCCTGAGGAAAATGTGTATGTACATGCAACCCCGACTACACCATCATACTATTTATGCAATCTATATATACATAGGCTTCAGTCATCCTTGTCAATACATGATTATTGATTCAGTCTGTAACATTGTCAAATGTGTCCTAATTCTCTATCCCAGTTCACGTCAACAGAGAGTTCATCTTGAACTACAAGCTCTAAGCTCTCTGAATATGTATCTGGATGGGAAAAGTTATATCTGAAATTAAAAGTTAACTAGACAATTCAAGATTCATCTATACTGTATATAGTCCTCAGCCTCAGTGCACTAAATTGTATAATATGTTGTATTTGAGTCATAACAATTAACTCGGAAGAATGTGGTAAACTAAATAAATAAATAAATCAGAGGATCACCCGGCTGTTTCCAGGCAACGGTTGTGAGGTACAGACATCCATGGCCACTGGAGGGCCCTTCCCTAACCCTCAACTTCAAGAGACGTTTTCAGGAGATCACTATTTTCCCTGTTCCCTTGTATCTTCATATGAATCTGAATTAAGATATCATTCAAGAATCCTAAACCATCTAATCCTTGAATGACATAAATCTTGGAGCATTCAGAAATTCTTATTCATTGATTTTTTTCTTATGCACTCTCTAACAAATGCTGTTCCATTCCTAATGCTTTTCAAAGATGTGACAAACCAGTCTTTAAATAAGCAAAACACTTAAGTTAACCAGAAAACATCAGTAATTAACACATAATTTGGGCACATCAATATTTGAGAATCTGCATAGCATCCCTGTTTCTTTGTACTATATTTTTGCTATCTATAAAATCAAATGCATTAGCTAGTCATAATAGTTCTGATCTCCTTTTGGACACCTCTAAAGATCTGTTTTTTTCCTTTCTAATTCTCATCCTTCTGTCTGGCTGGCTGCTCTGATTGCATTTAAAAATAAGGCAGAACTCCCCAGGGGAGGTCATTATAGAGTGACACCACTGTCGTTAAGTCCAGTGTCTGCAGACCACCCATTTATTCATTTGAAGCAGACCGCTTGGGGTAAGACACAACTCAGCTGTACAGGTCTGTCTTGCCTTCAGGCTTAAGACTACCGCTATCCAGTTGTCTGAAATATTTCATCATCTCTGTCATTAAAGCACAAAAAATGTTTGAAACTGAGCTTACTGTTTCCTTGGGATAATTCAAGATGGGTTTTTATGTAGAGAAATCTAGCTCTAGATTTAAAGACTGACAGTCATCTAAAGTGGTAAATGGCAACGGCAAGGCAAGATGCACTGCAGAGCCTGTCAGCATAAATTACATTTTTGTTGTCTGTTTCTTTGCCAAGAAAATCAATTGATATCATCAAATAACAAATATAACGTGCTAGGTCTAAGTAACATAACTAGGAAGGCAGGTTATTATTTTTAGAAAGCACTGTAGTTTGTAGCCAATAACAGAAACAAAATATCCACTGGGCAAAGGAGTTGTGGGCCGAGTCACGCCTACCCGGAAGCGGGTATATAAAGCCAGCCGCAGCTCGCTTTTATTCAGATTTTGCTTCAGACTATCGCCTTTTGAGTTCTCCAGCGTCCACTGCGTATGACAGCACAATCAGCAGTTCTCGCTCCAGGTGGCGGTTCCCCTCGGCGCTTTGGCGGACCTAGTCCTAAAAGAGCTTATTTACCCTAAAGAGCAAACTTCCATTCTAATGAGCTCTTACGGCTGACGTGCGTCTTTTTAAAGACGTCTTTCCATCCGTATGTTCCTGGATATGTTTATTTCCTGACCTCATCTGTTGGCCATGATCACTGCATTACATGCCTGGGCGAGAAGCATGCAGTTGTGGTGTTCATGGTCGGGTTATGCTCTCATTATAAGGGTTATGCGCATCTCAAAGCTGCGGTCATAGCTTTCTCTCTCTCCTTGAGAGATCGTACCCCCTCTGCTGCTACTCATTCTGTTGCACCGGCTAAGCGCTCGAAGGCGGCAGAGTTGGTTAGCACTTTGGAAGACCTCATGGTCACTGTGGAGACTCCCCACCGGGTCATTCCCTGTGGACCTCCCAGTCCTCTGCAGCGTTGGGATTAGAGCTGTCAGGTAGTGGTGGGCAAGGTCGTGCCTCCGGACTCAGAGTTGACAGCCATGCCTACCCGGGCAGCTGTGGCCACTGGACCAGATTAGAGACCTCCGCCCAGTCCAGCGTGCTCGTGGCTGGAGTATTGGTTCTTTGAGGCCGCACAGGAACCCCCCTCCTGCCTCTGTGCCTTTTTTCCCGGAAGTGCATGAGAAGCTTAGAGCTCCCCCTCCATTCTCACTACTCTTGATGGCGGGGCGCTGAGGGATATGTGGAGATCCCTCTGGTGGAGCGTGCAATTGTGGTGCCTTTGTGCTCGCAAAGTGCTGCCACCTGGAGGAGTGTCTTCTGTCCAAGCCTGCAAGCCTATGGCAGCTCGCTGCCAAGCTCCATGCCACAGCCTGGTCCCCTGGTCTGCTCGTCACCAAGGCTGTTCCTGGTCCCTGTTGCAGAGTCAGCCGCAGGAAGGTGAAGCTTGCTACTCATCTCCCTGATAAGCCCTCCAGCAGGATGGCTAAGAGAGCCACAGCCTGGAGTGCAGACAGACTGTTCTTTATCAGGAGATGGTGTATGCACCACTCCTTTTCCCAGAGGAGGGCCGGGTGGAGAATCTTTGGTGTTCTGCCCCTGTTCTCAATAAAAGAGCAGTTCCTCCCACTCCAGGCCAAACTGGTTGCTGCCCGACAGTGAGAGATGCGTTGCTTCCTCACTCCCGGGCTCATCCTTTCACTTCGCCAAGGCAGGTGAGGCTGCGTTGCAGGATGCGTTGCCTCATGCACCTCCCGCCTCCCTGTCAGGGCTAGTGGCTCAGCCCCCTCTCCGGCTTAAGCCTGGCCCTGGCACTTCTCCGGGCACGTTTCTCGCCCTTCTGGTGGGGCCTGGCTAGTGCTCCCCAGCCTGTCTCGTTGGGAATGAGGGTTGCATACATAAAAGAGACGTTTATTCTTTACCACTTTCTGAACAATTTTCTTATATTTTGTGAATCTGTCAGCTGAGGATAGCAGTCAGGTCAAGGAAATCTATCCATTACATGAATACAATGGTGGGATTTTAAGTAAAAACACCAACTGTTAAGTAGGTGTTAAGAACAAGGTTGAGTCGAGCATTAAGATAAAGTGGTATAAAGTACCTGTTTGAATCATAACAAACATCTCTTTGAGATGTTCAGGGTAAATAATTGACCTTGACAGATCACAGAGATGCAACAACCCCTAAACTAGTTTTGTTGACAGAAAATCTTATTTGTTGCTTATTTATGACCTCAGAACAAACACAAATGCCAACTTTAGAATGTCTAAAAAGTTGGGGAAGTGTGATTTAAACTTACGGTAAATGATTTCACAATTTAATTGCACACACTTCTGCAATAGCTGATCTGCCCATCACCTCCATAAAACCTCATCAAACACTACACTCCACAAAACTGGTTTATTTGTTTTCCAACCTGCATGTTCCACCTTCACCCCCACTTCTCATCATGGAATTAAAACCAGATGTAGAAAATCTCTTCTTGTGCCCAACATAAGATTAATGTTTGCAGTATTCACATTTAAATCTAGTTCTCTCATTGACTCTGCCAATGTTCCTTTGCAGCCTGAGAACACATCTCTTAAAAATACCTTATGTAGCTACAATTTCGGAACACATTATGCAATTCTCAGACCTTAAGTATTCTCTGTTGTACATCTCTCTAAGCTTTGTGGGTAGGTTGGCACTTCCTTAAACTATATCTGATATCAGCCACCAACTCATTGCTACACCAACTCATAACATGCATAACTATAATGTCAGTTAAATGTTATAAAAACATTTGTAACACTTTAAAATCTTATAAAAACATTTTAGTTTTTTAATGTATGTTTAAGGTCACTGAAACAGAAAAACATGACAAAATGAAAAAGAAAACCTCAAGTGTATTTATTTATATAATCAAATTGTTTAAAAGTGCTGACAACAGAGATCACAAGAAAAGCAAGCACATCCCTTACACAATTCATTAAAATGACTGCATGTACTAAAGCTAACCTCTTTAAAAAATGTAAAAAGATTTTAAATAATGGATTAAAACAATGTTATAATCTATGTGGATATTTCGATAGTAGTGTGAAATGGGTAATTATTACAAGTTAAACACCTTGAATTTCTGGTAAAATTGAATCTTAATCAGTGTAATTTTTATAACAATCATGTCATAGTGTTTCATACAGAATTACGTCAGTTATAGAAATGTCATGTCACAAATGTAAAATTTGTATGAATCTCATGTTGCTGTAATCAAATACTCTAAGTACAGGAAGGCTGGTGATGATTGTATTTATCATGTATTCTGATATAATCCACATTCAAATTTGTGAATGAAAATGAGAATTTAAGGAATGGATCCACTTTGGTAATCTTGTGTAGACAATTTAGGAAGGTTAAAGCTTAATGGTACATGCCATATTTGACATTAGTGGCACTGCAAAAACAAAAAATTAAAACGTAATATACTGCCATGGTTACAATGTATGTGTTCTTAAACACAAATCACTGCTTAACTCTATAAGATCTTAGCAAAGTGTGGATTATGCTATATAGCAAGTACAAATGTCAAGATATCCATTAAGGATTTAATGGTCTTAATCAAAGCTGCTGGGACAGTATGTTAATTCTACACTTTTTCCCTTATTTTTTTATTTTAAATATTAATGGTGTGTTTTTAATCAGAAACACTAACTGAATCTAAAGAAATGTCAAAACAAAACTTTTGCTAATGCGGATCTCTTAGTTTTCTCTCTTAAGTTTCCAAGTTCAGTTTTATCATGCTTTGCATAAAATATTTATAGTTCGTACTAAAACAAATTCTTCAAAAGTGACAAGAACATGTTTAAATTTTTCCCCTAAAGCAAAAGGGAAAAAATGTAAACATATATATATTTATTGCTTGTCTTTGGATTTAGGGGGTGAATAAAACCTGGATATGTTTCAAAAATCCACCTTTAACATGTTTCTTTCAAATTGTAAAAAAATATTGAAAACTATATTTCACCCCTATATAAATATCACTCCAGAATGGTCTATTTATAAGCAAATCATTGTATATACTGAGGTCAACATGGGTCAACATGATTCACATAGGTCAACATGAAAGATACAGATCTTGTGAAAGACATGAAGCAGAGTAACAGAGCAGCAATTACAGAGAATTATCAACTCAGAAGTCTCATAAGTCAACTTCTAAGCAACTAATTAATCAGCATTGCCATGGGAAACTATTTCACATGTAGCAGTTAATATAGTTGTGGTGTTTTTTCTCCTGATGGGTTTTACCACTGTTCCCAGCTGAAATCATCACCGCCTCCAAATATCAAGAAGAAACCCAGAATGGTCAGAAAAATGACACTATTACCTGCCATTACCAGGCCACAGGCACCCCACTGGATCTGTACAGAAAGAATAGCACTAGGTTAATCCATAGTGACACACTGAGTGTCCTTTAGTGTGCTATTAGGTAACACTAATTTTGAAGGTTTGTTTTTTGTGTGAATAAAACATAAAATGAAATTGAGAAATTGATTTGAAATTGATTTTCACTGACACTAAAAACATTCTGATCTGAAAGCCTATGGGCATAGCCTTATATGTTTAAAATTCATTTTGCAAACAAAATTGTGCCATCATATTGATTTCCTTAATTACAAAATTAAAACCTTATTTAATATAAAATGCTTATGAAATAAAAGCCTTTGACTGAATAATGAAGACAAAGCATACATGAGAACTTTTCAATAAAGACTAAAAAGCACCTCAGGGCAGAAGCCTTAATAAAGTTTTGTGTAAAGTGCAAACAATACATTTTTGCAAATGCTAGGAAAAGGATGGCTACTTTGAACATGCTAAAATTTAACTGTCTTGATTTAAATAATCTCTGCTTACAACACTTTTTCGCGCAAGCACAACAGGTAACCCGTAGGCTGATACCACTATGCCAGTGGTTAAGAAGTGTGCCAGTTCCCTGCATGCACTTGTCGACTCAGTGTCATCCACATGCCTCCTGGCAATTAAATTTGGAATAGGTGACAGGATGTAAAAGATCAGGACAAACAGGGGCCAATAAATTCTGTGTGGAAAGAAGCACAAGGGTTTATATTGATGTGCTCTTCAGGTGAGGGGTGATTCTTAAACACCGAAAATATGGACTTACCCGTACTGTTGCAGTGCGCATCCCAAAAGCAGAAAGGTCAGTCCAAGCGCTCCACTAAAGGATAACGCAACAAGAGCTGAAAGAACAGTTCTTGATTAAAGACATTGTCAAAGCTTTGTTTACTAAAACAACGTGACTGTATTGCCCTCTTGCGGTTATAACACAGTCACAGAAATTATGTGCCAACAAACACGTATGCTAAGACAAATTCTGGTAGCTTAATTTTAATAGCATTTTAATGATCTTTATTAGATTTTTAATTGACCGAAAGATACCTATTGTGAAAAAATTGCATGTACACCTACACTTACACCTACACTTCTTGCCGACAACTTATTTTCCTTATTACAACATGACGCTCGACAAATACACCTTCAATATCACGCCGAACAATCTGCGCCATTTTCTGTTAAGCTTTTTCTGATGGAGTTTGTACGGCGATCCTGTAAACTGCAAAGTTTACAATACTTTTTGGTTACGACGGAAACCTATATGCACTCTCAAATGTATTGTTACTTTCTTTAAATATTGTTAACACATAAACTGATCAAAACAAGAGACAACTGTATGATTTTACCTTTTATTCCTGCCATCACGCCCTTTGTTTTTGGGTCTTTGTGCTAAATGTTACTGGCACTAACTTCCTATTTCCTCTTCAGAACTCCAAGATAACATACACCCTTAAAGGAGCAGATCAATCCTGAATAAAACTTCAACCGAGACCTGCATCAGTCTAGACAAACATATAGTAATAATCACCCCGTTCCATTTACTATCCCGTTTACCCTTTACAACATTTTAATTTTAACTGTACACAATTAACTGTAACTGTACACAATGAAATAATAGATAGAAACAGGAAGTAAATAAAGAGAGAAGAATAAACAAAAGGGACATTCATGTCTCAATAAAGTTTATAAGAAGAGTCCAAAAGCAAAGCACATTTTAACAGTCCTTACAAGCTTTCTTTACTACAGACTCTTACACTGCAGCAGCGTGAAATGAATGTCTCTTGGATTAAGGGTTAAATCAGGTGACGTCATGAGAATGAAGTGTCGAGCAACCAATTGGATTCGGTATGTGTCAAGTAGTTTGCTATATTACCCCATTAATTTCCTCGGAAGCGAATCGAGGGAATCCAGATGTTCAGATGACAGGTTTTGACGTTATACGGTAAGATACCATTGATTTACATTATTTACACTCTAAACAGTTGAATGATACAAGTTTATTCAAACGGCAGGAGTAGGGTAAATTGCGGCAAAAGGCCTGGGTTAAGTTGAGCCAGTGGGTTAATCCACCTCCACATTCAAAGAGAAAGATAACAGACTCATCACTAGAGGTGATGTTAAGTATAGCCTACTTCCAAGGTCTTTTGTGTATATGCACAAAAACGAACCTGACTTGCTAGTTTTACTTATAGTAGTGGCTCACACTTTCTTTTGTAATAGTTCACCTGTAGTTGATTAGTTCACATCTGTTAGCACAAAATCCCTGTGGCATGCTGTACTATCCCTTTAAAAGGTGTCAGAAACATTAATTATGGTAAATTCGCTAAGAGCTGTCCAACCTCATCATGATGATCAAACAAGACTCAGTGTTGCCACTTCCTCACCTTGTTTTCCATAGGAACCTCAATTTTTAGACTATGGGGAGGTGAAAGTGGTGATAAAGGTGCTGGGGGCAGGGCAGAAGGAGCTTTACTTATATACTGTAGTACATGACTGTATACTTTTAACAGCTGTCACAAATACTGCTCTATTTTTTTAGGCCTTCCTGGACACAGTTAGTATAATGCAGCAGATATTCCATAAACGCATGGTTTAGATGTATGGAATAGGCATGCACAGCATAGACATTAAGTGTGCCTGTTCTATAGGATGAAATTCTGACATTACCTTTCGGAATTTAAAAAGTTAAATATTTTATGAGATCATAGTCAGGGCCATGGTACAGCAGGTAGCATATGTGTTCCTGGTACATTGAAACATGGTGTTCATGCTGGAGGCAGTGGTTTGATTTAGACTTGCATCATGTCCTGGTCCCTGCATTGTCTTTACAATAATGTCTAATGAAGTCTTCGATGTCTTGTCTCTTTCTCTTTGCAAAAGCAAAACTATTTAAAATTGTTTTTGTGGTACTTGCTCATGTAAAAACAGGGTGTTATGGGTGGTTGCCAGGATGTTGCTATGATGTTACCAAGATGTCCTGAGTGCTTTTTAGTGCCATGTTACGCAATTTTAGAAATCAACTGGGATTCTGTGGTATTTCAGAACATTGGTACAAGCTAGACTGATACAGACCGTAGATGGAGATTTGTTGAAGTTATCATTGCTCATGTTTTGTTAGTCATAATGGTGAAGGAGTTCATTCTGCACGCCCCTTTGGACCTGTTCATGAGAAACCATATCTTGGACTTCACACCCTTCTAGAAGTTTAAAGTTGCAGAGCAACTAGCCAGTCTCATAAGTTATTTAGCAGGACGTTTGAATTTCACCTATGAACTTCACCTATTACATTCACCTTTCACCTGTTTGTTCCAGGAAAGTTGTATTAAATGTATTAAATGAAGTGGAATGGAGAGAAGGGGAGGTAGAAAATTCTGTGTGGTTGACACTCCCCGCTCATTGGTAAGTCTCTCTCTTTTAGCTGCACCCAGTTTAATGTATAAAGAAGGGAACACCCCAGCACTTGGGCCCCAGCACTCCTGCCAGGACTGAAACGGGCTTCCCAGTCTAAAGGTGAAGGTAGGCGATGATGGCACTTCGGAGTGTATAAAGCTTTGCAATTTTATATTTATCACATTTATCCATTACAACTTTGCAACTTTAATGAATAAATGAGAAAAATGTAAGAATTCAATATGAAATTCATACATTTATCTCATTTATTCATTAAAACTTTGCAATTCTGTGTGATTGTGTTGCTGTTTATATTGAATTCTTACATTTATCAATTAAAACTCTATTTTACTGTTGTTCTGTGTGGACCTTCATTTGTTACCTTGTTCCTCGACGAAAAGTGCACATGCCTCTCAGTCTGGCACTTTTGGTCAGGCTTGATTAATCACTAATTAATCAAAACATTGTACTAATACAAAAGTTTTAATGATAATGGAATTTAACTGTATTGTAATTAATATTGAATATATTACAAAATAAAATGGTGTTTAATTATGATTGGAGTCTTTATTGCTTTTAGAGATTATATTTATTATTATTGTAGGACATGAATCCAAACATGTTTGGGTATAATGGATCTGGTGTTTGGAATAGTAAAATAGGATTCTGTCTTATCTGTTATTTAGGAGGATAAGAAGCCCATTCATGGCTATGTCTGAAGAATATTCTGTTGAAGCGAGCTGGTCTGGAAGAACTGGCTAGTCCTTTCTTCAGACTGAGTGATCCTGGAGTGCCCATCACTGAGCTCAATAGAGCAGGTAGCACACACTCATACACTCACTCACAGATCCTCTGGAGGTCATTCTTAAATGTGTTCATAATAAGTAACGTTAATTATATTGTCATTATTATAACTTATTATACTTAAAATTATAATTCAGTAAAATTTGATCTTAATCCACTATTCTCCTGATGATCCTGGTACAAGGGAGGAGAAAATGAACACAAGCACCCAAGAGTGTTTCCCAATAACCTTGTTTATTAAAAGCAAAGCACAGGTATATGTAGGGATCATATTATACCAGGCAGAGAACAAGAGACTAGGAGATAAGACAACAAAGAATACATCAACTGAATGAACATTCTAGAAAGAACATGTTAATTACCTTGACACCTACTGCAGAGCAGCAGTTGCATATTATGGTTGCACAATAGTTAAGATACTTGGAAACCTTGAAAATCAAAAAAAGGATTTTCATTTCACTTGGTACAAAATGGAGGATTGATTGATTAACATTAACATTTGCTGTTAAAAATATGTTAAAAACAGAATTGAACACAATACATTTAATATTATGGTAACACTTTACGATATGGTTCCATTTATTAATCTTAGTTTATGTTAATCTCAACATTTACTAATACATTTTTTAAATCAAAAGTTAGTGTCTGTTAACATTAACAAAACTAATGAATGCCATAAAAATATATTGCCTATAGTTAGTTCATTCTAGCTAATGGCATTACTAATTAAATAGTTAAGAAATGCAACCTTGTAAAGTGTTTAGATTAGATTAGATTCAACTTTATTGTCACTGCACATGTGGGTACAAGGCAACGAAATACAGTAAGCATCTAACCAGAAGTGCATTTTTACAGTACAAATAATAGGTCTATATAACAATAGATAAATAAGTACTTTGCAATATAAACTATATATAAAAATACAAGAATAAAAATATATAAATAATATATATGGAAAATATGAATATAAACAGTATATGACAGTATACAGAGGTAGTTGAGTGTGCAAATATAGTGCAAATGAGCAGATGAATATAGTGCCATGAGAAAAAAATTTCCATATGTAAACTGAACACAGAAGAGTAAATATACAGAGTGATTATATACACATACAGAATGATTATATACACTGATCTTAATGTGTTTAGTCAGTGTGTGTGTG
>JAZGTI010013299.1:0-14966 GCA_036877585.1 Botia kubotai
TGTTTGTGTAAAATAGATGTTGTTGAGGTGACTCAGGAACCGTGTGTAGAACCAGCAGAGGCGAGATTAGCTGACGGCCACTGGAGAGATGACTGGAGAACCGGTTATGACAGCTCTCGCTCCTAATCATCTCGTAGTGTTGAAGTCATGCCTCATGCTTCTAGAAGTCCAGGCTTTCATGGCAAACCGCATGTGACACTTGTTGTCTGAGGAACCCTTTTGTGACAGTGTGGTTAACTGCTGAAAATCCCTTAAAACAACATGAGCTGCATCTCTGTGTAGATGAGACCCAGTTAATGCTTAAGGATACATGCAAAGGTCTGTCACAAAACATGGACTTAGAACCTCAGGTCTCAGGAAAGTCACTGTTAATTTGGGTTAATTATATGGTCTTTAGTTTCTAGAAGAAACTCGTGTGGATGTCCCATAGGATCACAGTCAAAAGTCTATTTTTCTGGGAAGATTGTACTTCGACTTTTTTTTGATTGTGTACACAACAAATGTTCATATGTATTTCTCTCTCAGATAAATCACTCTTGTGTCCTCATTACGTCTGAAGCACAGGTATGTAATAATGCTCATAGCTGGAAAAGCCGTCAGACAAAAGACACATACTTGTTTGGTTGCAGGATTTTCTAGAGCACGTACGAGGAGTTTATGACTATCTGATGTCATATTCCTGTCAGGTGGCGTTACCGCAGCGATTCATCATGGTTGCATTTCTCGGCCGCTGATGTTGTTTCTGTCATCAGAAACGTCCACGTTTCCTCTTTTTTTTTGGGGGGGGGTCTTAAGATGCCAAAAAGAGCCTGAACTGATGCTTCACTGCATCTGTGAAACTTAGTCGTTTAGAAAAACGACTACTGCTTCCTTCACTGGCGTGCCACGTTAGTAAAAGCTGAGTGGAAAAAATTGTACACGCCAAAATATATGCTAACCACATGTTGGAGCCAATAAGACTTACGGCTGGCTTTTGCAGCACGTTTGAGATGAATTTGGAATCTCTTTCACATAGTTGTAGAGGTAAATTTAGAAATTCTGGATTTGGCTCAGTATGTGACCAGGTCATGACTCATCGTTTTCAGACAGATGACTTTACTGGCCTTCATTCTGTCTCTGACTGGCTCACACTCTTTTATGTGTGTTACATAAAGTTCCTGATCTCCACCCACTTGCGTCGAATTCACACAAGAAAAACGACATGAGGGTAAATGATGTAACTGTATTTTTGGGGTGAACTATCGCTTTAAGGAAAGCACAGACACGTCTGTAGACTTTTTGACCTTGCCGCTTATTTGTCCGATTTTAAAACGGAAACATGTCACTGTTTTCAACATCAGCCTTTCAGATAGTTTTGCTGTAAATGCACATTGCACGCCAGACTCATGAATAAATCTGAGTGTGTGAGTGCAAGCATGCATTTTGTCTTATTTTATAATCTTTGAGAGCACTAAAGGTGAATACATTCAGTTTGCCATCTGCAATGGGAGGATCAAGGACGCGGCTCAACTCTGTGTTCTCTCTGTGCAAACTAAAACTGTGTCTTTTTCAATTTCATTAGTTACACTGCAGTACTAGATTACAACTACTAACTTTTTCATGATGACCAGATAAAGTATTAATGCTCAGTATTAATGCTCAGTTACTGGGGTGAGGGGTTCGGATATACACTTTTCGTCATAGGTTTATATAAATTAATTTAAATTAACTTAATTTAATAACCATGTGACGTCCATATGTAGTATGCAAATGAATATATACACCTGTTCTGACACACTGTCTGGTACTAAGACCTGTGAAGATGAGTCTAAGCCTATGTCATCATCCACAGAACAATTTAAATGGGCAGACACTGTCTGTCCTCTCTCACTCACTCTCTCTCTCTGTGTCTCTCTCCCTCTGTCTTCCCAGCAGTACGACACCTCTGCAGGGGCCGGGCCCTGAAAATTGGCTTATTGAATTACAGCTTCTTCACAGTCGTCTCCCTGCTCCTCTTCTCTGTGCCCCTGATCCATCACAGTTTGTCACTGCAGCTGTTCATCTTAGCACGCTTAAGTAAAACAGGTGAGGCGTCTTGGCCTTCATCACTTTTCATAGGTCATCTGTGACACAATATTCTGATGTCAAAGCAACAGCGTATATAGACCACACAGACTCTATTCTCTGTCTCTCATTGCGATTTACTGTAATGTACCGTAAACGTAACCGTAGGGGCTAACTGGACCATGCTAACCAGCCACACCTTGACACTTTTGTTTTATACCTCAGTCTGTATGTATTCCCAGCTAACAATTTTAGGTTGCAAGAATGTTTCCCTAATGCTTCTGTTAAGTCATAAAATCATTAAAAACGTTATTTTGAAAGTTCTAGGAATGTTCAAAGTGTCCAGATTTGTAGATGTTGTGTTAATGTTACTGTTATATGAATATTATTCAAACTTTTTTTAAATTCTGTAATGTTTTAAAGAAACGTTAAATAAACGTTCTCCTGAAAACGCCAAACCTTCTACAAGAACGTTTTAGATAACTTTAAGAGAACTTTGAGAGAAGTTGTTAGTGAACGTTCTGAGAACGCTCCCGGTTGGCCAGGTTCCCTCGTCATTTTTTTCTTAATGCAGTTTCTTTAGATGCTTTTCATAATTGACTCGGTCTCAAGCAAGCAACCAAATCCATCTCGATGAGGTCAGCCAGGTCGCTTCCGTCCGTCGGATTCCGTAAGAAGGCGCAAACAGAGGCTCATCAGACCCCGTCACAGGCTCTGTGTGAGAGCTATTGCCCCTGTCTACAAATGAGATTAAAAATTATTCAAAGCTCATTTCAAAGGGCATTTCATAAATCGTCTTCCACCACCTACCTGTGTTCTCCGACAGGAGCGGCGCACGGAATGCATCCTTGGATTGAGCCGAGTAAATAAATCAATAGGTCTTCTCCCAACGGGGGTTACATAAATAACCTGGAACACTGCCTCAGCTTGTTAAGGCAGGAAATGATGGCAATGACATATCGATGGCATGGTCTAGAATTCCAAAGTGCCTGTCCTAGACTACATGCCTTTTCATATAGCCTTTCACCTCGTAGACTTGTGGGGAAAATGCGATTATTATGTGCCTTTCTCAAGAGCTTTGTCTGCTGTATGGACGGCTTGATATTTGTCTGCAGGGTGCGCGTATGTGTTTATTTGTTGTATAGTATATACGAGCTGGAAATTGGATTTACCTGTGTTGTATTTTATCACATACTCCCTGCCTGCTGTCACGTTTTCGTTATATACTGCATGCTGTAAATGAAGTCATTGTCTATAGAATGCGATCAGCCTTCACCTGCCAATCCGTTCCGGAGGATCCGGTTGACTCAGAATGACTAATGCTCACATGAAAACCGACTGTGCGTGCACGTTACCTACTGTGACATCACCCCCAGGCTCTCCGCCTGGTCTCTGAAGAAACCCGAGTGCAGCACAACCAGAATGATCTGAAGTCACTTTCAGCTGAGATCGCAACTGACGTGTCGATCAGAGTTTCTGACAACACTTTTACCTTTTTTATAAATCAGAAAAGCTGTTTGGAGATCAGTGTTCATTCACTTCAATGAGAACCAGTGGAGCGCCGGAGCCGCTGGGGCTCAAGCAGCGTGAATATGCCTGATTTTAGCTCTCATTTGTGGAGGCACTGACCCACACAGTGGCTGTGCACAATCTGGTCCCCGACCGGCCATTAGAATAAATCACTCCCGAACGGAGGAGCTTAACGCCTCATCAGCAGCTGAATTTTCCTGTGCGGAATAAACGCTCATCACCTTTCCTCCGCATCATTTGGGGAAAGGACGCAACACTTTGCAACGGTTCGGTTTTAGTTTGTGGTTAAAAATACTCAGTGACCTTTGAAAGGTCGGTACAAAACAAGATATACGAACTAATTCATCCGAAAATGAACATTTTGTCATATCTTCACACTTTTAACATTTCTGAATTTGTCTGCTTTTTTCTGTGGAACACAAAAGTACATTTAAAGTCAAATATCTTATTGTTTATATACATATTTGAGGCCAAAGTTTTGCTTTGACCTTGCCATCAAAGAAGCACGCGGCCATAAAAACACAGCCGCACAAACGGATGTAGCCTAATACAAACAGGAGTTATGGCCGCTCGCTCTCTCCATCCCAAGAGCATCGAGACCCTCGTGGCCTATTGATCTACTGCTGTCATTTTACACCCTGAACAGCATTATCACCCCAGCATAACAGCCCTACCTTCATCTCCTCATCTTCACGTACGAGGATGCTCGCAGTTCATAAATAACAATTATACTGATAATAAAACCAATATTTATTTTCTATATTCAGATGTAGGCGTGGAGGTGATGTTTTATGCCTGTTATGCAGAGATGAAGGCCACCTTCATTAACGTAGCTCTGATGGATAGGGTAAGGGATACGGCACGCACAGGAAGACAGTAAATGTCACGTTGTGTAACGCGCTCCCCTCACTCTTAGGGCCTGTAGCGCACTACATAGTGCACAGCAGTGGAGAAGAGCACCTGACCTTTAGAACGTACTCAAACTGGCTGAAAAGAGAAACAGAGGAGGTTTTTTAAAGCTCTAGTAGTGTTCCTTTTCCTGGAATGCCTGTTAATGTAGTTGTGCAAAGACACACACACACACAGAAAGCTGGAAGAGTTACACAAATGGCCGCATTGTGTAGCTGGATTAATACCATGCTGTTTAAAAGAGCAGGCCCACACTGAGTCTGCACCTGCAGGAAAATTCCTGGATTTTGCATGTTCAAATGTCATTCACAAAGTTCCAAACATTCCTGTGTTTATTTGATATTTGTCACTCATCTGATTGTTCAGGAACCTTACAAGCCTACAGGGAATGTTCTCAGAATGTTATCGTTATGTAATAATTCTTAAAGTTATCAGAAAGTTCTGCAGTAACATTAGTAGGCTGTTGTTAGTATTATCATGAACATTAGTAAATATCATAAACGTTATCAAATATGTTATTTTTAAGTAGTTAGTGGAACATGTTATAAACGTTACCTAATTAAAAATATTTAAAACATTCTTATAGCCGAGCAATAATGTTAATACAATGCCACAATAAATTGATGTTTTGAATGTTTTGTTAAAATTGTAAGCTGTGTTACCAGTTCTGTACCAAAAGTGTAGAACTTTCAGCTCTGTTTAAAATATTTTACTATGTTCAAATCTCTTCTGCAGAATTGTCCATTTTTGTCTTAAAAATCAGAGGGGAAATTGTCCGAAAAGTCTGCTTTTGGTACAGTTTGTGCGGATAGTGTGTGTAGTTCTACTGCACGGCTTTGTGATGGTAAATGTTTGGTGCGGGCACCTGTATTTCATTGGACCCACAATTCATTGCGTTATAATTCACTCCCTTCATATATCTCGACCACTGCCTGTATTTTTCCCCTTAAACCTGCAGTCTAATCAAACAAGTTCTGTATCACACTGTACCAGCACACTGACAAACGGCCCCCAAAACCACCATCAAAGCTCCGCTGGAATAACAAATATAATGTAATCCGTAACTCAGAGTGTGTGGGGGTCTGAGTTTCAGGCAGGAAAATAATTTTCACATGCGGTGCGGGTGAGTTAGGGAGATATGTGAGATTCTGTTATATCTCTCTCAGTAATGTATTCAGAATCACTTTCAGATTTATTATGCCAGAGATGAGGCTCCAGCGTTCGTTATCATTTGTAATCCCTGCATTGGCTGCGCTTTGCTCGTGGCTTTGCGTATTAGATCACCAGTTAGTACTGGATTTACAGGGTTAATCTGCTAAAATGACAGCTTTGTGTCCTTAGCTCATTTGCTCATATCAATGAAATAATCTACATTATTACGAGTTTATGTGCAATTGATGCATAAGATGTTTATTTGATGCGTGATCATTTATGTTCTATAACAGCAGAAATCTTCATATCATAGTGTTAATGAATTGGTGATTTATTCCAACACGATCTCATGGCAATTCGTAGCTGTTTTACATTTTAGCGATTTGATGGCTAATCCACATCAGTTCGTACAAGCTAATTCATACGTTTTCGTATGACCTGCTTTCGCCCCAGTAAGGGTTAGGATTAGGGGTGCACCTACATTCTTCTTAAAAACATGTGTTTTTGTACAACTCGCATCGTACAAATGTATATGAAATAGCTAACTCGTAAAATAGTTACGTTTTCCAGTGAGATCAGGTTTTTCATTCAGAACTTAACAAGAAAATCACAAAAAGAAATCAAATAGGGTTTTGATTAGATTCGGTCCTTTAAATAAATATACTAATGTTGGTGATGATGATAATTCACTTTATGAAAGACATGAAATTATATGATTATATGATAGATATGTATGATAGACACGTTTTGCAACTTGGCCTTAGAAGAGCCAATCAGGGGAGGAATGTTAAACTTCAGAGGCCTGATAATTATTTTGATTCAGACTGCACAGTGCCTTTGATATCTTTGTGTGATATTTATGAATCTGGAAATCAGTTAATTCTGACTGGAAGGTTCGTTACGAAGGTCAGGAAAGATTTTTTCCTCAGAAATGTTTTTCTCCTTTAATTATTTAATCTGAAATGCTAATATTATTAAGATCTTAAAGTGGTATCTGGCTCTGATGTTTAGCGAGCAGACAAACATAACAGCTAACAAGTGCCAGTTTATTTAGTTAAGGTTACCCAGTCCAGTTGTTCTGAACCAGATTTGATTTTAGGACTTGTACAGCTTGTACATTGGACAACACTCACTACTAAAATAGTTTAGCATACAAAAATACTAACAAAGCATTGACCATATAGTTTATAGCATTGACTGAAAATTTATAGTTTTGTAAATAAAAAACAACAATAAAATTATTCACTAATTGTTCACATCAGAAAACACGGTATTGGCATGTATTCTCATTGCAAGTGAACCGTTATTTAATGTAGTCTGGGTTGTACTTTCTTTTACCTTACTTTTGGCACAGTTTTGTTTATGGTCTTTTAAGGATGTCACATGATTTATCCGGAGATAAATCTTTATTCTAGAGTTTCTCTAGAAGTTTGGCCTTAAACTTTATCAAAAAAGATAGCAGTCATTTTCTTCCCTCTTTTAAAAATGTTTCTATTTTTCTATCCTAATTATGTGTATTTTTTCTATCCACAACTCTATTTGAACAGACCTCTGGCCCGTGTTCGGTTTGCGGCCCACCAGCTGAGGACCACTGCGCTGTTAGTTAATCTCTAACTAGATTTTAGCTGTCAGAATCTCTCTGTCAGTGATGGAACAACTTGTTTGTCTGCTCATTACGGCACCTTCCACTGTAAACTTCTCCAGCTATGGACACAGTAAACACAATAAACTGCTGTAACACAGTCTTGTTTCTGACATACATCAATAAGCTGTTCTGCTGTAGATGAGGCTAAAAGCATCTTCTAAAGCCCACAGTGATTTATCCAGCTAAACTGAGCCTGATGGATTATGAAGCCACAGATACGAGCTGAGGCACGGATGACTCACTCTTCTGTTATCTGTATAGATGATGATGCAGGCTTACAGCATTAGCCTTATTAGCATTATGCTAACAGACACGCTTCCTTTATATCCTCTACATATAAACCATTTGTTGTTATTTTAGGACACTGAAATATCATGTTGCAGTTTATAAACGGTGTTTCAGAGCAGTTTTATGGTCTCTGTTTATTTTAGCGCTAACCAAACAGACCCATAATCACATTATGCACCTTTGTGGATGATGCAATCTCGGTCAATTCACAACAAGACACAGAAGACAAACAGCTACAACTGTTTTGGCACAATAAAGTGTTAAGACCGATCGCCAGGATTTAAACTCCACATCCCACCCTTGTGATGTTTATCTGGCATGTTTTGATTAGACTTTTTTTGTTTGCTTCGATGCTAGTTTCCCACTGTAGACTAATTACCGCATGCATGTGATGTTATTTATGAATTCATAATGTTTCTCTGTGTGGAGAGCATAATAGATCACATCACACACCCCACTGCCAAGTCTCCGACACTTGCTCTGTTAATTACCACTCTCATTTGCATATACAAAATGAGACCATTTAAAAAATAGTTTTTTGTGGCAGTACGCGCAAGCTAGAAAGGCAGTATTCTGCATTGTGAGTCCGTGTAGAGACATAATATTGACATTTTCATTCAAATCTGTTAATCCCGCACTGAAACTAAATAAATTCTAAACTATAGTTAATTTGTTGCCATTGAAACTGATGCTTGCTTCATTTGAAATTTTAATATTTAGGTGCGTTTTTTTGTCAGTGCTGGTCAGATTGGAAATGACGTGTAGTTGGTTAATGTTTTCCCTCCACCGTGAAATTCATCAAACAAAAAAGAAAAAAAGAAAAAGGAGAATAAATTTTGGGACTCCTCCCTTGAGTTGAAGCTCTTGCTGTGTTCTGTGCATGATAATAAAGGTGTGGGAGGAGACGGGGGGTGCGAGGGGTGTCCTCAGAAACCGCGAGATTGGATGTATTCCCCAGAAAGCCACATGGAGGTTCATTACTTTTGTATGGCTTCTGTTTTCTGGTTTATCTTCAAATAGATTCCGTTTAAGATTGATTAAGGATGACACTAATGTATGGTGTGTTATTTTCTCTCTTTTAGTAGCTGAAATGTACACAGAGGCAGAATAAAAGTAATAAATTGCCCGGCAGAAATATATTGACATTGTATACCGCAGACCCCGAAGCGCAGGAGGATAAAAGCAGATTCGTGCATATCAATAATCTGATGTGACAGCTGCAACGTTAAATGATTTTAAAGCCATGAAATTTTGCATCTTCAGGGGTAACATTCCCTATTTCTCTCCACCTCCACACACAGGAAAACCCAAAGGAGGGCAAGAACCGAATAAACACACTGAATCAAGATTTTGTTTACTCCCCGTTCACTCTGTCCTTTTAATCCTGCGCTGTACTCTTAGTAAATTTACACTCAATCTAGCGCCTAATTACTGACTTCCCCATAACCGAAAGCAAACAACTCTTGCAATTATAAATGTCATAATAAGAAAAGCACATTTTTTCCCAAGATGCACTGCTGTATGTGAGACTTTGTACAGCCCCACCCAATTTTAAGTCTTTGTTTTCAGTGTGAGTTTGCTGTGTGTGCCCTGGGGTCCGATGAGGTAACATGAGCAGCGTTTGCGCCCTGACATCCGACTGTACCAGTCGCACTGTACTAATGAGGAGCCCACCGCCCCTCCCCCTCCTGACAGTTCACCCCACCTTCCACCTCCTCGGAGAGCCAAGGGAGGACAGCAAAAGCAGAGTGAGGTGAGGGGGGGAGATTGGGGAGTCTCTTATCAGCTCGGGTTTCAGAGTTGCAGCACCTCACATCACCTCTAACGCCTCCTCTGTGTGGGTGGGTAGAGTCGGTTCAGGTGTGTTTAATTATTCCTGTCATCTCTGAGGCCCGTCTTACTGTAAAAGACAAAACAAGAAAAACTGGCTTTCCGAATCTGTACCCAGTGGCGGCATAACTCATCTTTTGGAGACTTGTAAATTATTCATTCTCCAAGGTTAATGAAAATATGCTAATGTGAAAGAGCCCACAGTGAAATAAATGATAGACTTGTACGGAAATGCCTGTCTTTAAAAATTACAACGAATTTCGGCCTTAATTGTGATTAAAAAGCCATTTCAAATGCAGACGAGATCAAAACAATACTGGATCTTTACATTCAAGAAAAGCAAAGACATTTGAAAATAATGCAGCTTTATTTAGACAATAGCGTTTTTGTTTTAGGAATCATGTTTAAAGCAACATTTAGGAACTATTTATTCGTTTTTGATTTGTTTACAGATATTCTGTTCTGAAAAAGGCTAAAGGAGTGACCAAATTATATTAACCGTTCCGAAGCAATTGCACGGCAGCTAATGTCCCAGTATTAGCATGTTGCAAATGATTAAAGGACTAATAAATGCTAAACAAATAAAGGGAGAGAAAGAAGGAGGGAGAGAGAAATAAATAGTTAGAGGAGCTGAATGAGTTTTCCTTGAAGTCTCATTCTGACCCCACAACACGAGACTGACTGTATGTTTACAAATAGAGCGATGAACAGGGCTGTCAGGGATCAGTGGGGCAGAGTGAGAGTGAAGAGGGCATAAGCAGTGATTCAGACCACAATCCATCACTGGCCTGCCACTCAACCCGCCCTGCCGCCACTCGCACCTCACAACCCGTACCCACTGCTTTCCCTTTCTGCTCACATTTCTCATTTCCCAGCGATCTCTCTTCATCTTCATCACTCTTCCTCTGTCACTATCTCACACACCCCGTGTGTCTTTCTTCTGGTGTCATTTGGTTTGGGTTTTTGTATCAGGGGTCAGTTTCCTGACCCAGTGAATAGAACAGGGATACAATACGGTTACGTATACGAAATACGGTTAGGTACCGTATATTACGGTGTGTTTTTGAACCCATAAAAGCTGGCTGAGGCCTGTTTCTAAACGGGGTTGAGAGTCAGCAGGAACCCCCACAGTACTGCACTATATGTTTATATACTATATGCTATATATTTTTTATACTATATACTGTATTGCTATATATGCTACTATATTATAGAAACATCTGGTGTTATATGGATATCTTGTGATATTATGTTTAGTGTGTAGTTATCGAAAAAGGTAATTAATTGTGATTTTTTTAGGCATTGTTATCTGCATTGGACTTTGGTGCTTTGTGCAATTATTGCCTATTAATAGCTCGTTAATGTGAGTTATGAATATAATTATATAATTAAAACTGTATTCGATTAAAAATATAGTTATAAATAGTTATAAAAATATAGTTAAAATATAGGTGAGTTGTGGAGAGGATGCAGAGGTAGCTTGAACAAGCTAGACTGAAAAAATCATCTTAACCCTCATAAATGCTAGTTCAGCTGTCTGTTTAAACAGCTTACTGCTGTTTAGTGCAGAACATGAGGCATCCTAAGAAAACACAACATAATGGCCTTTTGGTGACCTGACAGACTTCCTAGTGTCTGTTTCTGCTTGTGGTTCGTGAGCTTCTGGTGTGATGTCATTCATCTTCTCCTGGCATTTCTCCAACACCAGAGCGACTAATCAATGACAAAAGACTGAATATACCGTTAAAGTAAGAATCACTAACTTGGGTAACCATTAGTGTAGATTTGGGCAGAGGTCGTGAAATTAAAATTGTATTTGTTACGTATTATTTTAACATATGTTGTTATTATTATTTGATTATATTTTAGAATCAAATATAAACATATCATCCAAAATATAAAAAAAACATATTTCAGCCACAATGCTGTTTAATGGTTTTCACTGTTACCACTGTTTCACGGGCTTTTGACTGTGTTTTTTTCCCAGAAAGGGCATAAAAGCTAAATGGAATAAAAAATAGGTTCTAGCAAACAGAGCCACAATCATGATACATAATTGGATTCATACTCATCAGATCTGATCTGTCTGCTCCAGTCTGCACGGCTAAAAGCACGTTTTGTGGATCAATTAGATAAGGTGTTCTGTCTCTCCTTAAATCTGTCATTGAGACGAATACAGAAGAAAGAGCTCATCTAAGCCACAGAGCCGCTGCAATGTGGAAAACGAACAGAAAATGGTGCTGGAGTTACAGATTCTGCCCGGAACTCAAAATAGCGTGAAATGTCAAGCAGGCTTTTGCAGCAGGCAGATATAATTGATGTTTTATGACATTTACAGATGCGTTAGGCAGAGAACTCAAGCGTGGTGCTACTTTAAATGTATGCCACCTCACTGGTTGACACGCCACACAAACCGTCGTGAGAGATGCGCGTGATTAATGCAACATCAACAGCCTGCAGAGGCCCAGCCTACCGCTAGAAGCCTTTACTGCATCCATTCTTGTGGTTACTGACACTGTCTATATGTAAGGAAATTAAGAAAAATAGCGACAGCCGTATTTGCAGGTGTGTTAAGACAGGCCTGTAGACTAAGCTGTCCCCTGGAACAAGTCTAGTGAACAACGCGATAATGCGATACATATGCCTTGTGGTTTTAATATGCAAGGCAATACATTATAAAATAAACATTAATTGATGTAACTAGCTCACGTGGAATCGTTGATCAAAATCTACGTGTATTTATTTTCAATAAATGAATGTTATTTAATTTGAAATATTTTTTAAAAACAATACTATAAAATAATCTTAAAGCAAACAAATAATATTGATAAATACTTAATTATTGTAGTTTTTCTGTTTACTCACTGCTCTGTAGCTAAAAGCTTACAACAGAAACACAAGTAAACAGCTTTTGAGTTGGTTACATTTATTTTAAATGAATTAGACGATGCCAACTTTTTACGGTAAAAGATACTTTTTACGGTAAAAGATACTTTTACCGTTTTTTGTTTACACGAACACCTTGTTCTTTACAGTGAAATTGGTAAACAAGGCGATACAGATACCCTTCATATAAGTCAAACCTGTTCATACAGCTAGTAAACGAAAACACCAATTTCAGGTCAGATTTATGGCTCTTAAACACTGCACACTTTCTCTGACCTCTTGAATTTCAGGGCGTAGCTTGAAAAGTCGATCATTTACTGGGACTGGAGGACTGGCAAAGAGACGTGGTAGCGGAGCAATGAGCGAATAAGCCGCGTTGTAAAGGCTAGCGTTATTGCTAAGGGGCCCAGGAAGGCTGAGTCTTTCACATGCTAATGCCTGCATTTCACGCACGTAGCGAGGGTGCAGACGCGGCTGTGCAGCTGTCTGCTGTTTTATCAGCTCTCTCAGTGGGTCCCTAATGAATATTCTTCTCTCTGGCAGCGTGCATGAGCCCGGTAATCAGGTTAAGAAGACTAGCACTTAGCAGGGCTTCTGAATCTTCATCATTACCAAACCATGACCCTGCCCAGGTTCCATATCCTGCTGAAAAAAACTTGGCAAAGTAACGTAATGGCCAAACAAGAGGGAAAAATGGTTGAAAAGGCTCTGTTGAAAGTCAGAGAACATCTGCTACCAAGAGCTATTGTTTGTCTGTATCTTTGGAATATGTATCGGAATATATATATATACGTGCTTTGTGTGGATCACTGAATAATTTATCACGAATGTTTGTTCAGGGAAATATGCAAAAGGAGGGAACCTTTGACACAAAGCCTGCATTAAAAAAGCAATACATAGCAAACTATATCAGCCTATCAGCCCGTAAACTGTTCTGGCAAGGCCAAGGTTTTCAGCCCACATTATGCGAATGTTTAAAGCAAATTATTGGTGAATTAATTGCCCTGCCATACACCCTTTGTTATTTTCCAATTAGTTTATATCTTCTAATCTGCGGCGACTGAGGGCTTAGACGTTGGGTGATGTCACACTATTATGGAGTACGCAATCCCAAAAAAGGAGATAATCTACACAATGGCTTCTGTGAAGGGTGCTTAATTAAGTCAACACAAATCGTTAGCACTTTTTCACAGAGACTTGAATATGAGGCTTGTAGATAAAGTAAACAGTAGCAGCACATTAATTGTGTTTAAAATGTTTTAATAGGTGGTTCCCCCCTTAAATGCTCATTAAATATGTAAATGGCTAGCAGATGCCTCCGAGATATTAGGTGTGGGGCGGCTGCACTGCATTAATAAACACTAGTCTAGGAGAAATCATTGTTTATTCCTTTGCATTAAAATTAAACTAAATATTTCTGTTGCTTAGAAATATAAGTAATGCACACTGGCCATCGTAGGCCAGACTGAGCGTGAGCCAATCCGTGAGAGAGATCACTCTGATTGGCTGTTTGGCTTAGTGAACCAATGTACGAGAAGAAAAGTGATAAACGCGAGCAAATAACAAAGTTAAGATGCCACACACAAGAAGGCTCTTTATTTTAAGGAGCTATTTGAATGTATCTGTGGTGAGCGAGATGTGGTGAGACTGAAAACAGTAAGCAAGCGCTGCTTTGTTTACAGTTTGTATAAAAACAGTACTAGCTTTTTCCGTTTCCCTTTTCGACTGACGAATATAGACGACTGACACCTGCTGGTGCGTAAGAGTTTCTCCTGTGACTTTCTGTAACAGAAACGGAGTAATGGTTACACATTGCCAGCTCATTATTAAATGATCAGAATTCAAATTGTCCATACCAATTGTGTTTTACATTCCAAGTATTACTAAAAAATATGATTGTTTTGTGCAACAAGCAGAGTAAGATTTAGGCTATTATTTACTGTACAGACAGCTTTTATTGTTCTTTTGTGGGTGAGTGAATAATGATAAATTGTTTTTTTTGGAGTGAACTTCTCCTTTAAGAGCTTCTAGCAAGCAGCTTCTAAAATAGGTCAGTGGCCTGATGTTCTTATGCAATAGCAGGTTCTCCCTGAGCTCTCTCCTATCTCGAGTAGCTGGAAACGGGTGTTTCAGCTTTTTTCTGCAAATCGATACCTCCGCAGCAACTCCCTCTCTATGTCTGAGCGATTAAGTCTTGCAGCAACAGGAATCCTGCTCTATCTCTCTGCAGGCCGCCTGCCACTCAGCTCCAGCAGGCAGATAAGTTCTCACACCGGGGAGAGAAACCTGGGAGGCATTGAGAGAGAGAGAGAAATGGATTTTACACACTTCTACAGAGTGAGAGAGAGAGAGAGCAGTAGAATTAGCTTTTTGACAATGTGATAAAGTGAGTTCTCCTCCGAACCATCAGTCAGGCATATTCATATGTGTGAGAAGCCTCTCTCTCTCTCTCTCTCTCTCTCTCTCTCACTGTCATTAAAACAGTGCGGACGAGCTCCTCAAGGTGTCCCGCTAAACAAACTGTCCACAGTTTGACGAACCGTCTGGAGCGGCGAGCAAACAAACAGAAGGATTACAGCATTTGAGATTAATGCCTCTTTTGTTTAATGAACTGTTCATGAACCTAATTACTGCACCGATGCTGAGCACAGAAAACAATGTCTGATGAGAATGACTTTGGCTC
>JAZGTI010013300.1:0-14966 GCA_036877585.1 Botia kubotai
TGCCAGGTATATGGAATAACCGTTTTATTAAAAGCAATAAACTATGTGAGGCTGTGGTTTGCAGTGAATTTAAAAATATTAAGACCATCTGCTGCTCAATGTGGTGCCTTACAATGCCCCATATCTGTTTTACATTGGCAAGCACTGACAAACAGAAACCTGGATATCCTGGTTAATAAGAGGTGAACTGATGACTAGACTTCTCTGATGCCCTCAAAATACACAACCTTCAACCCTCGGTGCATCACCGCACCTGCTCTTGTTCTTTGGTATAAGTACAGATGAAAGCATCTACAGTGTATTGCTTGTCCCGTCTTAGAAAGTTCAGAACGTCAGCGTGGTTTCATCCAGTGGTTTGAGGAAGGTTAATGCATGTTTTATGTGTTCTTTGTGAGAGGAGCTTTACGCTGCTTCCTCCCACAGTGAGGGCCTGCTGCTCTGTGGCCATGATCACTCTATCAGTGTAAGAAAATGGAGAAAACACAAAGCCATATTGTGACATCTCAGTAAGGAAATTACAGCGAAGGATGTTTATCAGACAGACAGACAGACAGACAGACAGAAAGATATAAAGAAAAAGAAACACAGCCAAGAAAGAAAGAAAGAAAGAAAGAAAGAAAGAAAAAAGTAAGATATAAAGAAAAAGAAACACAGACATAAAGAAAGAAAAAAGAAAGATACAAAGACAGAAGAAAGAAAGAAAAAAGAAAGATAAAAAGACAGAAGGAAGGAAGAAAAAAGAAAGATAAAAAGAAAGAAGGAAGGAAGGAAAGAATGTAATATAAATGCTGCTAAGGAAAAGTATTTGCTGGATACATTGTCTATGGGAGTGAGGGGTATGAGATCTGTAGTTATTTCGCAACCCGTCAATTAGCTGTGTAGCCTGTCGGCGCTGACCTTTTCAGATGAGCCCCTGATCAGCCCCCTCATCTGTTCCAGCACAGACCGCCCGGCCAAAGCCCTAACAGCTAATGATTGTTTGGTGTTGTGCAAATAAAACCCGATTACTGGGGCTGATTGTCCACAATTTGACTAGGCAGACTCACCTCGGGCTGAAATAAAAATGAACGCAGCAATATCGTGAACAAAAAAGGGGGAAAGAGTGTTTGTTCGCGGGTGTGTGTCAGTGAGAGAGAGAGAAACAGTAACAACAACGTGACTTAATTAATTCCACACAATTTCATCAATTCTGATTAAAATGAAATGCCCTCTCCTGTTTGAAAAGGTTAAAACAAATTGACGGTGGAAATCACAGCCGGTTCTCACAGCGTGTGGAGCAGCAGGACTTTAATGGAGTGAGTGTCATCTCATCCTTCATCCCGTTGTATGTGAAAGACGGAGAACATGAGCGTCTCATCACTATAATGTCCCTGACCTGCCCTCTGATATTGATATTATACAAGCACACTATAAGTCACTCATTACATATATAAATATATGTATGTATACATGTAGGTCTCTTTGTTGCTGTAAGGGATGCCCAATGATGTCAAACTTTGATATACCTCAACTTGGCACCTGGCAACTTTAAACCTCCTTTATAATTGATGACATCATCTACTGCTGTTGAACATGCTGGTATGAGTGTTGTTGGTTAACACAGATGCTTTAGGATGAATGAATGTAATGTAATGTATTGAAACTAAAGGTAGTGTGGCATGCCCTTTGACCTCAGTGCTGAACAATGTGATACTTTATAACTTCTTGTGAGCCTAAAGAAGTGACTTATTGTATATACAATTATAAGTGCTAAGAACGTTTCTGTAACGTGTCCATTAAGTAACAAAAATGTTAAATTGTTATTTTGAAAGGAACATTCAAAGCGTATTATTGTATTTTTGTTGATTGCTTTTATTTGGATTGATTGAAATTTATGCAGAATTTAAAGCTTTGAAATTGAAATTGATTGAAATTAAAGCTTTCCTGTAGCTCAGTGGTTAGAGCATGGTGTTAACAACGGCAAGGTCATGGGTTCAAGCCCAGGGATTGCATGTACTCAGAAACAATGTATAGTATAATGCAATGTAAGTCGCTTTGGATAAAAGCGTCTGCCAAATGCATAAATGTATGCAGACAGATTCCAAAGATCAGCTTTTATACTGGGAGCTGCTGACATCTAGTGGAAATTTTAGGTATGAGATTATTTTTAACAGCTTACCTCAGCAGTTTTCTATCACGTCTTCAAATAATTCACAAGAGTGTAAAACTCTTCTAATAAGTGTTCATAGAGCGAACCATTAAAGGCACAACAAATCATGGTTAAAATTCAAAGGGTTCTTTTAATTGCAAAATAAGATCACTTATGCTGTTAACAAAAATGATCATTTTTGCTAAATAAATACAACTACAATGGGATGATTTGAAACCAGTTGCCTGGTGCATGCTGTCGTGGGTGTGTTGTGTTGCCCGTTAGCACGAATATTGGCCTGTTTTCAGTGGATGCAACAGGGTATTAGGCTGAACACGCAGCAGGGACAGAACGCTAACTCAGCAACATCTCCCTCAATTGGAATGCAAATAAAAACAAGATGCAAAGCAAACCTTTGATTACAAACACACATTCTGCATCCAAGTCCCTGAGCAAAATTAAAGAAAGAGATAAACAAAGAAAGAAATAATTGTTTGGGAATAATGTATGAGAAATCTCTTTACACTCTTAAAGCGATAAAGAAATCACTTTAAACTCTTTTTACAAATATTCACTTTTTGGGGGAATTTAATTTTTTAATAAAATTCTGAGAAAATTATTTTTAAATACTATTAGTATTATTATTATTATGTGAAAATAATATTTATGTATTAATTCAATCTCAAAAAACACTATGAATAAAAAATTAAGTCTGAGACTAAACTAGAATAAAACAATATTTTGTGTTGCATCAGAGGACGAAATGTTATGTAGCATGTTTATACGTATTCAGTTTGTAAAAAAACATTAAATACATAAATATCCTTTGGGGTGCACAAAAAAAGACTGAACTGAACTGTGAATACGTTTGTTAAAAATATAACACTCCACCCAAGCTTAAGACACTTTTGTTGAAAGGTATGACAAAACTTCAACCTTACAGCTGAACGCCTTATCTTTTTGGCTTCATCCCTTGTTGTTTCACCTTGGCTGGCCATGTCAGTCATCTTTCTTATCAGAGACACTGTCCTCTTGGAGATCACCATGAGAAACGCTACAGCAGCGAGAGGTGCCATTAAATTCTAGCTCCTCCCCCTGAAGAGCCTGGTACCGCTGTAACTCGATGTAGGTGGTGAAGAGCTTGGCGTACTCGGGATGAGTGAGTGCGAAGGAACGGAACTCGTCTGAGAGAGAAACAGAGATGCAAATATTCTGACAAAAAGGAACAAAAATCTGTTTGTTTACTTGAAAAAATCAACAATCAGTCTATGGAGGTTTAACTGTCATACAGTAATAAATGGCGGGCAAAATAAATAACATAGACTAACGTAGACTATTCCAAGCAAAGCTGGGGCATCAACCATCACTGTATAACAAACACTGTATAACACTCAAGTGGACTGCAAACTAATAACATGGTTATTTGGATGTTATTTATATGTGATATAAACGATGTGTGTGGACACAAGATCTACAATCGGTCTATAAGTCTGAGGTGTCTGTGAGGCAAATGTACGCTCAGCGGTTTACTGGAACGCCTGTGTGTGTTATCTGAACCAGAGACAAATCTAAACAAATGTATATACAGACCATAAGTTATGTGTCCTGATGCATCAGCATCGATCTCTGTGAAGAGGCTGTGGACATCCAGATCACAAACTCCAAGAGCAGAACGGAGCAAACTGCTGAACTCCTCTTGGGTGATACAGTTGTCCTCATCGATGTCAAACAGCTGCCAAAAAAGTTCACAGGCGTAACTAATACATACCTCATTCAAATTTTGAAATCACAATTATAATCAACTGTGATTATGTAACTGTCATTTTATGTGTTACATGTGGTTTTTCTGTATCCAGCAGTTGTGCTTTCTGTTAACCACCACTGATATATTTTTACTTTTATGGTTTAACTTCACATAACCATATCACACAGCTAGTCTGCATTTAATAACATGTTTACAGTTTAACACTCTTGTTTTTATACTCTCCTAATAACATTAGTAACAGCTGTGATGTCATTACCTTGAAAGCCATCTGAATTACGTCCTCATTATTAGCTGGTCGGCACAGAACCGTGACACCAATGACATACTCTCTGAAATCAATGGTGCCATCTCCATCCTACACACACACACACACACACACACACACACACACACACACAGCTCACAATCTGAGTGAGATCTAATGTGATATATCAAATAATAAAGTACATGATATAATGGTAACATTTTAGTATGGGGACCATTCACTATTAACTACTAAGTCTGCCTCAATAGACTGCTAATGTACTGCTTATTAATACTTAGAAAGGTAAGTAACAAATAAATAATAGTTGTGTTTAAGTGTGTGTGGTTATTGTCAGTATCAGGTTACTGATATAATATACCGAATTTTTGAAGACTAAAGAAAACAAAGCAGAACTTTCACGCATGCACAATCTCTTGTGTGTCTTGCTCAACGTTATTTAGTGGTTAGTCACAGACATACTCACCCTGTCAAACAGAGCGAACAGCTCCCGCAGGGCGGGGCTGATGGGGAGTTTGAGAAAACCGGCAAACTCTTCGACTGTGATCCTTCCACCTTTGCAGGAACAGGCTATGTTTGCAAAACTCTCCAACTCCCTCTTTACATTGTCCCATTTCAGTCTGAAATTACAATAAAAAACCTTAATGATGATCATAGATTTGAATTTTGGGAGTTTTGACACCTAAATGTATCAAATAAATGTGTAATGCGTTTTTAGAATAAACTGTCATACTCTAATTTTCTGCTGATTTTGGTAAACTCCACGAGACCAGCCTCCATAGGCAGGGTCAGTTCTCCAGCTGCAATCATGAGACGACAGTCTTCATAAGTGTGGTCTGTGACTGGCAGGCCAAGAGACCTACACACACACACACACACACACACATGTTGGGTTTTATGGGGACATTCCATAGATGTAAACTGTATATTCTCCCCCATATCTCCATACGTTAACCCTCCCCTTAAACTTAACCATCACAAACAACTTTCTGCTATTTAATATTTTTATTATATTATTACACAAATATTACACAGGTGCGGACACACAGGCACAGACCCAGACAGACAGACACACACAGGTGTAATTTAGCCACAAAAAAATGCATATTATACACACGTTGTGGATATGCCGAAATACCAAATAAAAAAACTCATTAACCCTATAAAGACATGAGAATAAATGAAACACTGTATGCTTACTCTGCCATGACCCCTCTCACCGAATGAGCAAACTTTGTAGGGCACTTCTTCTCAATCTCTGTAGGAATTCGAGGGGGGAGAAACTAAAACACAATCAGATATGTACAAAAATGATTTGCAAGATAGCCGTTTCCTGTATGTGAGATTTAAAGCATGATTACCTTTAGATTTGGCTTCTTAATACATCTTAATGCTTGTTTGAAACATTCAATTGTTAACAATCAGGGAACGTTACAGATTAAAACATACACTGACCTCAATCTCTACTGTGGTGTAGAGCTGACAGAGTGTAAGCAGCAGCAGTTTGGCCCTAAAACAGGAACTTGTGGTGAGGCTCCAATTGAACAGCATTTTCAGGAAGCGTTGCCTCTTTATACGCATGACTGTGCAACTGCATTTACAACATACTGGAGGGGTCGCAAAACCACGCTTATCTAAGTTATGTGCAAGCGCTTTACTGCACATGCAGATGAAACTGATAATTTAGTCAGACGGCAGCAATGGTTTCTTGCAACATCAGACTGGCCTCTGCATCTGATGACCTGTTTTATTGTTTTGTTTCCACTGGTTATGCCCTAATTCTGGGGTTTCATCAGTCTCAGACTGTTTTAAACATTTTGTCATGTGTATAAATGCCTTTAGCTTTGTTTATGTTTAATATCACTTACGCTTTTGGGCCCTGCCATGTCCATGTGACTGTGTCCTGTAAATGTAAAAAAAGATGGAAACTGTTGTAGCAAATCAATTTTAACGTGACAGCTTTCAATTATTTATGTTCCTCGAGCTGAAATACAAATTGCTGTCCACACACAAGACAAGCAGCAAATTGAGCGACTGAGAGAGCCTTTGATTATTTACTCTACGTTTGTCAGATGGCTTTAGATGACTGTTCCAACGTTCCAAAAAAAACCCTTTCTTTTCCTCCTTTCATTCTGTCTCTAGTATCAAAACAATTCCTATTCGTAATTGTAGCTTTATGTTGACGTAAATGTAGGCTTGTCGGCTCTTATGGCAAAATGTTAAATGCTCTTTCATTTGTAAGTCACTTTGGATAAAAGTGTCTGCTAAACACATAAGATGTAAATGTAAATCTAAGGATTATGAATTTGTATTAATATTGTTTACACATTTAAAACACTTCTGTTTGTCTGTATTATTTCATTTTTCTTTGAGTTTGTCACTGGAAACTGAGGTATAAACCAAATTGAATTTCTGCTGACTTCATACTGACCATCTTATTTGGATATTTGATAACAACTGGTTGTACTGGAACCCCTGGAACAAAGGCACCTAGCAAAAAGAGGAGCACATTAGCAACTTTTATTCACCCTTTCTGCTGTTTTGTCCCTTTAACCCCATTCTCCAGCATTCACACCTGCTCAGTACAACAGTCTTCTGTCTTGTCTATTCTAAGTCTGCCTGACAGTCTATATATCACTCTCAGCCCTACATATCAGGTCACAGCTATCTGATGTGTAAGATACAAAACGACAATCAATACGGTCATCTTTATAGAATCTGAACGTATAACAACAATAAACACAAAACACTCTGTCATGTGCTGCTGGTTTTGCTGACAAGCTTTAAAATCAATTATATATTTTTATTTCTGTTTTCTCTGTGTGTGTGACATTTACATTAGGCAAATACGATCTCTGGCAACATAAACATCAACATGGTTTTCATATTGTGTAATTCATACACAACCTACCGATTTGTGGACATCTGCTACCATATAATGCATTACCATTTAACTGGAGCTTATTTATTTATCTGCGTTACTAAAATTGTTCTCTTGAATTAACCTTTCTACAAAACACCATAAAGAGAAATAAACACACATTCTGCTCACCTTGTTTGAAAGTAATGAGACATGATCTGTTTGTACATGTTCCCTCTGGAAAAAGCAGCACCTGATGAAAACAAAACCAGTGATGTCAGTGGTACAAAGACTAAGATAAGGTGAGTACATGGTAAATCACCTCAAATTAGCCCGATACGCAATGATACGTTTATAATAATGATTTATAATTTGGGCTGTGAGTTCAGAATTTCTAAGAAATGCCAGTTTGGCTTCATTTGACTTCAACATACGTAAAGTATGTAAAGTAACCTGCGATTTCATGTTTCAAACAGAAGTGGAGGAAAAGTTATGGATTGCAGCTTTAACTTGACTATATAATATGTAATGTGTCATATATATGATAACAAGCTTTACTTTTTTAATACATACAAAAAATGCTTAACAATTTGTGTATTTTAAACCTATACTAGTCATTAAAAATCTACAATGTTGCAACGATGCTTTAAGATGTTTTTTAAGATGGAAGTTTAGGAACCGGACATCTCCTTCACTGGCTGAGGAAGCACACTGGGTCACAAGTGTACACAAGTGTAATTTCCTGCTTTAAAATGTTGAAACTTCCATTGTGTGTCTGACATGAGGTACTGTAAAAGTTGTAATATATTTGTAACTTTTTCTACCATTTTCAGTCACATGTGAAAGTAAAATCAAACGGGTGTGTTGCAGACTAATTATTCATGGAGAATCGAGCATGAAAGTTTGGGAAGTGACAGGAATGAGAACTTTAGGATTCACAGGGGAATCTGGCAGAAGGGGAGTCACTCACCTGTGGCCAGTGGCCATCTGACTTTGCTCTCCTGTCGATCTCAAGAATGGTGTTTCTTCGGGAGTCTGGATCCTTGCGTGAAACGAGCACTGGCTGCACACAGCGCAAAAACCCTGAGGAGCATAAAATGCCCTCAGTTCTTCAACAATAAGACATTATAAAGTAATAACATGCAAAACTGACATGAGTAATCGATGGGAGTTTTCTGTCCCTGTGGCCTGACATTAAATTCAAAGCTGCAGTCTGTAACGCTTTTTGGTTAAATAACAAAATAACAAAAAACAGTTACTAAGCATGCACATAATGGATCAGTGTTCAAAACGCTCTCCGTTCCTTCCCTCGATTTGCAATGGTAAGCTTATAACGTTTTATCATTTGAGCTGTCGGATCTGATTTCCCAGGACATGTCAGTTTGGCTTTATTTTACTTTAACATACGTAAAGTAACCTGTGATTTTATGTTTTAAACAGTGAAGGTGATAAAGAAGCAAAACGTTGTGGATTGCAGCTAATGGAAAATAGGAAGTTAATAGGAAATTCCAAACTCATGACTAATGATGCCCACTCAAGACCAACAGATAAGGCCTCAGCCCTGGTTTCATTCCATTCCACCATTGGTTAAACGTACAGTATGTACAGCATTGGTTAAAAGTACAGTATGTACAGTAAGTTCCTGATTTGTTTCTTTGTGTGGAGGGTGATATCTGTGTAATATAAACCAGACTGATTTACACAGATCAGTATATATTCGTGAACCCCTGGAAAACATTAAACAATAATTTGCTGTTACATTTCTCTCTCGTCTTCCTTATTGCATAAATGTAAATATCCGTATGTAATTACTGCCAAAGATTGGGGCTTCCAAAGACTCAGAGCGCGATACTGTGGAGGGCAGACCAGCTTCAACGCTGACGATGGCATCAAAGAAAGATGAGTGAGGGGCCACGGCTAGTATAGGAGCCTCTGTACTGCTGGCCTGCTTCCCCTTCACAACCACTCTGAAGCCCATCCCAAAGAAATACATCCGGCCCAGAAAGGTCATCACTCGTTCACGCATAAACCTGCCCACAGACACGCAAAACACAGGGAATTATGGGTTAGCCAACAGCCAAGTGAACCAACATATTTACATGTCCACAGAACAACACAGGTACAAAACGTTAGCTTAACAACCTTCACACTGGTTTGCTAATCAAGTGTCAGATCAAAATGTTGCTTTATCAGTTTATCAGGCGATAACCACATCCTTCCAACTGCAATAGTCTCGCTAACTTCTACACTAGAGGAGTAAATCAGAAACCGTTCAGAAATGTGAATGTGTTTGAATTGAACTGAATTTGCGTTTCTTTGTTTGAAACAAAATTGCAGGTCAGTATGATTTCTCAACAGATAAGTAAACAGTGACCCAGAGTTCAAACCAGATAACGTGAGAAACTTACAAAGCCGTTTATATTTATAGTACACATTTATGAAGAGAAGCACACCTACACAAAACCACACAGACCCCCGCAAGGTTTCACAAATAACTTTTAATGTTGACGTTTATTCTGTCGAACAGCTCCTCCTTATGCATGTAGCAAACATACAAATCAGGAACTAAGCCAAAGCTAGAAAGGAAGAGGTTTAACCATGGTCTATAAATCCACCACTAAAAGGAAAAGAAAGTCACGCATCTTCTATATACTGTTAGAAACCTCTTGTGTTGAGAAGGGTGACGGCTAGTAGACAACCAGACACAGCTGATTAAAATGACCACGCAAACGCATACGGTTAATTATGGCTTGTAGGTAACCCAAGTGCTCATTGTCAAAAACAGAGCTACAAAACGGGGCCGGTGTGCGTCAGTATTTACCTTCTCCAGCCTTTCATGGGCTCCACGACTCCTTTCAGAGGCTGTCTGAATGTTATCAAAGCAGCGACCGGCCACATCACCGTCAGGACCAGAATCAAAAAAATGCAACGAATCGGCACAAGGATGATTCCCAGAAGAAAACACTACACAGAGAGAGATGGGAAGGAACAATAATGATCAACAATATTGACACAATAATAAACGTCAAACTCCATAATTCCCGAGAGAATGGCTTAATATTGTTCGTATTAAAGCCAAAAGCTGTTGCACGACCAAATGTAGCAGGAATTCACTTTTTTCTGACATGTTTTCGCTTGACTTCCTAACAGCAAGCGTGTCATGTAATTGGTTTGAGGGAAGAATTAATACCGATGCATAAATCAAACGAAGGGGTGGATTGAGGTAAATATTTGCTCTTCATTTCTGCTGTTGTAATTGTCACTTCAACACTTTAGACCAAGAAAAGAGATTTTATCTCGTGACCGACTAGCTAAAACATGGTAATGTTAATGCATGTCCACTCTAATCTAAAAAAAACATCGCTAAACATGAAGTTAAACAATTAGATTCAAACACTCAAAGCTAATTGATATACTGTATTATAGGGAACCTGTGTGGAGCGCACGAACAACTGAACCTTCTATTATTATACGGTTAGCCTACATTTAATACCTGTTTAAATATAGCGTGTAGCAAGTAAGAGGTATCACATTTACTGTATTGAATGCATAGAGAGAAGAACAGTATGAACTTACTTTGATCTTATCGGCTTTGGTTAATTTAAGGTCGTGCTCGAATGGATTGAGGACGGCCGGGAGGAACAGGGAATGTTGTCTGGGGAGCGCGATCACTCTCTGCGGCGGCATCTTGACAGGTCACAGCAGCGTCTTCGTGTGAGAAACACGCTTCCTTCTGCACATCTCTCATGACCCAACACACCGAAGCACTGCGAAACTTCAGCCCTACCGGTCTGCGGCTCTGCTTCAAAACCTTCTCAGCTGTCTAAGTAGACAGCATACGCGGGCGCGCGCGGCATTTTTGAGCACAGATGAGTTTCGAGTCAGCTGGGCTGTTTCTTGTGAGCTTGCCAAAACGCTGTCTAGGTAGACAGCTCCTTGGCATTAGGACGGAGCCTGTGTGTTTACGCCCCACCCTGCACATGCATAATCCTATTTAGCCCTGTTGTAGCCATTGTGCCCTAGTTATTATCCCCGAAATGAGACTTATGATTTAAAAATAGGTCCTACAAAACGCACGTCAAAACCTTTGCAAACAAAACAAGAAGTTATTGAAACTTTAATAAACATACATTCTTTTCCTTTAATAATACAAAGAAACGCAATGTTATATTGTTATAACGTCGTAGACAATAACCACGTATACCAAAATGTAGCAGTTACGTCCAAGAATGTTACACTTGCATTATTTCATAACAACCGCGCTCTTTATCTAACGAACCACTAGATGTCGCTGTTTATTCAGATGTGGAGTCTGAATATTCTTGAAGACGCGTGTAATATTGAAACCGTTATTATTGTTCATATTTCAATCGTTTTCTTGATTTCAGAGTGAGAAGCAAAACATCATCAATGCTTTAAAAAATACTAGAATGTTAAAACCCATCTAAAGGATAATTGCTCTTTATTTTGAGACAGAGTGACAAAGTGCGCAAAGAATACATAGAAAATAACAATAATAAAACAATACAATATAAACAGACTGCATGTGTGAATTAAAAACTACATAGAGGAGAGAAAGTAGTACAATCGATTAATAATCAGTATTCTCATGATACTTGCTTGACATGAGTCCATCATGCAACAAACCCTATACAGTCTTCAGGCAACCCGTGCCCTGAATCTCTCATGAGAGCAAAGAAACAAGACTAAGAAGAATGATGTGCTTCGACAGTTATTTGGTCTCTGTGTTTACAAAACAATGTTTTCATGTATAAAAAAAGTGTCCTCTTATAAAATGTAACACGGGCACTTCTTAATGTAGAGCTACATTATCAAATATGAATTAGGTCCTCATTCTTAGAAAGTCAGTACTATCAAAATATTACATTTGTGCTTTTAACACATTGTTTGGATGGATTTATTTTGTGCAAATTAATACGAAACAAAACAAACAAACAAGAAGATAAATCTCACTGACACTACAGCCACCTTTATATGCAAATGTAAAATGTCAGAGGTCCTTTAAAATCAGATAATATACACATAGGTTACACTTGTTAAGGGGTGTGGGGATCATAATAAACACCTTTAAAATTACAACTGAAATAAGAAAAATCATGATAGAACATGATAAATCACAAATGATGATAAAACAACAACAATAACCTCCACAAAAATGATGGAATTATGCCTTGTTTGTCTATAGTTAGCATGCAGAGATGGTTCAGGCAGTCAGGGTAATTACCAGACCTCTCTGGTTAACTAGGGATGGGTTAAAATCTAGTAAACTCTGAGTGCTGTCATTTGGCAAAGTACCGTTGACCTTGTTTACCTCGCGACGAGGGTCATCGCAGAGTGGCTGAATGTTCTGCTGATGTTCAGCAGCGCAGCCAGTCCTTTTTGATCTCCCCAACTTTGACGATTTTCAAAGTGCTGTCGTTCATTTTGAGATAATGGGAGTCTTTGAAGAAGTAGCTGTAACCTGAAAATACGCCATAAAAGTAAACAACATATCCAAATAAAAAAAACATTTACTTAACTAAAGAGGAAAGAAATTGAGGGAACCTTTGTGTATTAATAACACATATTTAATATGCAGCTGGCTTATCTGATGGTTCCGAGTCTCTGTTCAGGTCGACAATCTTTCCTTAATAGAAAAGCCATTCTACATTTTTAATGTAAGCATATGCAAAAATGTCATCGCATGTGAAACGCGACGTTTTGGAACACTTTTGTGTGAATCCCATGTACATGTGATCTCATGGGTTTTTACATGAGAATTGGGATTCATACGAAAAGGGTTCCAAAACCACACGTTTCACGTCACTGCGTGTTTTTTGCACATGTGAAATTTATGTGACTTTTCTGTGAGGGTTGTGGGATTTAATTTAGAACTTAGAGAGGCTGTCCTTGCTTGCTTAGTTCCAAACAGCCTAGTTACTCACAGGAACACACACACAGAGAAACCTTTCAGAGACTACACAGGCTGGCTCTGTTAGATGTGTATACGTGTGTCTGCACTTGTATACATGCCTATGTATATTAGTGATGGGGGAGGGCAAAAGCACGGGGTGGCTCTAAAATCATGTGTTGTGAATAAATTCCAGTAAATCTAAATGGAACTATAACATCTTATGTAAAACTCTTCTTTCGTCAGAGCTTGTTACTGGAAAACAATCTTCATCTTAAGCTGGGGAACTATATTGCTGTTTTTGGTGCTAAAGGCCTACTGCCAGCAGTAACTGGGCTGGAATTAATATTAAGGATTCTTTCCTAGGCTCCAACTTTGACTCAAAGCACGCATACACACACACACACACACATCTGAAGATCTGAGGCCAAGTAAAGCTGTTCGTTCCTTACCATCACCATTCAGACTTAGGGCGGCATCCATGTCATCAGGGAGAGAGCTCCAAGAATCAGCAATAAGTTTAGGAAAGTCTGGATCCATCTTTTTCTTGGCTTCATTGTATCTGAGGAAGTTATAGATAGATAAAAATAAGGGTTGAACTTTTATAATCAATACAAATCCACCTCCTCGTTTATCCAATTTGTCCTGTGTAAATTCAGTAAATAAAATCACAGTTATACAATGAAATAGTAACATAGCTACAGGTTCTATATTCTTAATTCCATAACTAACATGAAATAACACTGAAGATTATTTATACAGCATTTATTTTTTTTAGATAAGTTTACTATTTGATAAGACATAACTGAGAAATGTTCAAGTTCAAGTGGTCATACATTTTTTTCTACAATAGTTTGTTCATTAATCAGAATTTATTAAGATCCCATAGTTGGAAGATGTTTGGAATATGGATTACCTCCAGAACTTGTCCCCAGCAAACAAGTATGTCTTCCTGCTCTTGTGGAAGGAGTAGGCAGCATCAATTCTGTGTAAATCTGAAGGCAGACCCATGGAGGAAATCTTCTTGGGATAGTCTCTTTCTAGAGTGCCGGCAGAATACACCCACATCTCATCCCCTAAAAGACATGACAAACAATTGATAACATGACTGTGTATGGAGCGCACACACAAACACACACAGAGATCATTAGGCTTGATACCAGGTTCATGGGTATGTTCTGCTTTACCTGCAAAGAAGACCGTCTTCTCCTCCAGAGGGTTCTCGTAAGCTGCATCAATCTTCTCTGGAAGTTCACTCCACAATGTGGCCACCAGCATGGGGCCTGTCGGCTTCTTTCTAATGTCAGGAGTCTTAAAGAAGAATCTGCAATGGAGGGAAGAGAAATACACAGATACAACATGCTGTTTTAATACACATGAACACAAAGTGACACGGTGTGTGTGTGTATAGGGATGTGTGTGTGTGTGTGTGTGTGTGTGTATAGGTCTGGCTGAAGGTGCAATGCTTTTAGAAATGTCCTCATGCTTATAGTTAAAGATAATACAAACTAATATGTGAGGACATTTAAAATCCCTCTCGGTATTGGAAAGGCTTATAAATTTGCCAAATCATGATTTGCTTAAAACATAATAATGCCATCAGGTTTATGTGGGTCAGGCTATGAGGCGTAGTGTTTCAAAGTATGAAATCACCGTGTCTAAAGGGAGGAGAAAATGAGACAGGCATAAGCAAGCAGGATAGAGAAAGAGAGAGAGGGAGAGAGAGCTGCCCTTAGGTACAATAAGGTGATTCACTGAGCAGCTGTTTCTTGTTATGGTTTAGGAGTGAGGTAAGATCCAGCTGGCCATGTCCAAACCTGCTACCCCAGCATTAACCACAGAAACAAAACCCATCACCCCAGACATCTTTTTCCATTGACCTATTTTTCAAAGGCTAAAACATTTGACTCAGAGATTTCCGGACTATAGCTCAGTTGAGAGCAGTATGCTGTGAACTCTGGCATCAGTCACTTCTCTGAGTCTGTGTGTAAAACTCAGATTTTACAGAACCAGATTAAGTTAAAACCTGAATGACACAGG
>JAZGTI010013301.1:0-14966 GCA_036877585.1 Botia kubotai
CAATCGATTGACAGGAATAAAACATAACCGCACGTTGTTTGAAAGGTTTGTTTTGCCTCCGTTATATATAAACGATATATATTTTCCTATTACTTAAGTGATGAATGAAATGTAAGAAAATAAAAATAACATAACGTTTTGTTTGAAAGATGCTTTTGTCAGATGCAATATTTTGTCAGATGCAATATAGATGCAATATTTTCAGAATATGGATAGCATGCTGAGGTTCTAAATATTACAGATACAATTATGGTATAACAGGTATAATTATGGCTTATGTTTTTGGTCAGACCCCTAGGTTAGGTTAATGGGCTTTTCATCAGCTTTTTGGTTATTACTGGAATGACACAGACACTATTAAAAACAGGGCAAGGCCTTGGGCAGAAACTAACCTGGAATCTGGAATGGCATGGAAAATATGGTCAAAAAGGTTCAGTACTTTTTGTTTGTAAATGTACTCCAAATACTTTGCACTTAACAGCCTGTGCTGGCCAGAAGAGAATATATATATATGTATATATATATATATATATATATATATTTATATATAAAGGGCTGTTTAATTAATTAATTAACAACAAAATAATTAGCAACTAAATAAACAAGCAGGCCAGCAAAAATGGTTTTAAACTTTAAAGTACAGATTTTGTTTCTAATTTTTGCAGGATTTGTGCCAAATATCTTCTTAGACCTTAAAGGGTAGACAAAAGTTACCAGCATGTTTTAGAATATAATTATTTAGCTCTACAGCACCATTGCCACACCCAGCTTTTCTGAAAACAATGCACAGTGGGCACTTGCGTTTAACTTGGTAAATAATAGTGGAGTATTTAAAGTTCAAGTGGCACTTCCTGTTGCACAATAACTATATAACTTACAATAGCCACATCATTGTGGTCAGCCCACAATGCCAAACGTTATGTGGATTAGTCATTGCATGCAGAAGATTTAAGATACTTCATGTTCTGTTTATTACCATAAATTGATTGTTTTGCCATGGCAACACGGTTTGAGATTTTAACAATCCATTTACACTTTAGCGTTTTCAATATCTCTTCTTTCTTATGACCAAACATAAAGTTGGAAAATTTAAAAGGACACCTTTAAATGCTTTTTCAAGAAACATACTTCCTTCTTCCAATTGGTGTTGCTATGGCTGTAACTCAAAATAGCCACCTCTATGTCATCAGTTCCCAGGACCAAACATACAGCTCAAATTGAACTGAATGAAATCACGCAATTCAAAATGCAAGTTGACTATTTCAAAGTTTAAATGACACTTTTCCTGTTGCATGTTGGTGGCACTATGACTATGACTCAAAATAGTCATGTGAATGGTTTGGTGACCATTTCATGAAATCCCTAGGAGAGGTATTTGAAGGTTCACAGCATGCAACTTCCTGTTGTGTGGATGCGAAAGTTGTTTGGGTGTCAGCCTTACCCTGGCCCTAATCTGACGTATGTGCCAAGTTTCAAGAGTTTCTGAGTATGTTAGGGGCCTAAATTCATGCAGAAGATTTGAGATACTTCCAGTTTCATTTATTGCTATAACCTGATTGCCTTGCAATGGAAACACCTTTTGAGATAAACAATTCATTCACAAAAGTTTTTTTTCTGACCAACTATAAAGGAACTTGGGTCAATTTTAAAGGACTCTTTTAAACGCTGTTTTAAGTGACATAATTCCTGCTGCCAGCTGGTAGCTCTAAGACCAAATATACAGCTTAAGTTTGAACAAAATCATTTAATGTATGCAGCAGATATGAGCCACTTCCTGTTTCTGTTTTTTCAGTTTACAGTTTTCTTCAGTTTCAGTTTTTGACAATTACAGGTGAGTGTGTTGAAGCAGGGTCTCAAATGAACACTGTTGTTTTGACATCCCTGCTCTAGATGGAATCTATGCAAAATTTTGTTGTGTGCTGTTTAGGTGGAATACTTAAGTTACAATACATGCACAGGATATAAATGTCTAAAATGTGATTATATTTCCTTAATATTTGTTGATTCATGACTTGGAGTTGTTCAGGCAAATCCAAAGATTTAAATACTAAATTCTCCATACATCTATCTGGGCAGGTGCTGCCTCATTACATTAGGTAATTAATTACGTCTTACAAGCAAGACTAATTGTACTCATGGTTTAAGCAAAGCCTGTGATTTTAGCAATGCTAGTTAACGTTTAATTTGTTGAAAATAAGGCTAAATTCCTTTAAGAGCAATGTAGAAATGTCCTTCATTTGCTTGTGAATATCATTAGAAGGAAGCTGGCCAGAGCAGCAAACATCTAAAGCTCTCAGATAATGTACCGTTTGGTTTCAGATGAACAGGAAGCTTGGCCAGCCAATAGGCAGTGAGGAAACAAAGCTCTGGGGGGGATAGCTCTGACACTGAACTATCAGGCAGATTTCTGTGAGATGTGGAGAGTATGAAAAAGCCAAACAAATAGGGGCCCTGGCACAACCTACCATCACCAGACTCAGGTGCACAGATAGGGTTCTCATGGGATCGCAGAGATGAAACACAAAGAGAGATCTAACCTTTTCTTTTTCTCACTGTCTGGGAGAACAGAGCTCTAGTTCTGACAGATTAAAAGAGAATGCCACAATGAGATAAATTAAAACCAAAACCTGCGCTGCTTATTTGTGGCATTTGCCAGTGTAGAAAATAGGCTATTTATACATTGACGAAGTGTTGTATAATCGGCAACATTTGGCGTTTTAAGAGAGAACATTTTACATGGGCTATGTTCCCACTTTGATTTTTAAATGTACTATTCACTAAAAATGTGTCCATTCATTTGATTTCTTAAAGGAAAAGTTGAAATGATTTATGACCATCTCCTAACCTCAGAACCAAGTGGAGATCAATCTTAAAAAGTTTATTTTATAGTTAAAAGTCAACTACACTAGGTAGATTCTGCGTGGCTTTTCCCCCCCAAAGCTCTACTTGTGAACCATATTAAGGTTGAGTTGCTGCATCATGGTAAGGCAGGAGTCAATGACATCTATCAGATGTCAGTTTCATTGTTAATGGCTAGTACTGATATTATTTACATGCTGGTACCAAAAATTGTTCCGGAGCTCAAAGTTTAAAAAGAGCCTATATTGACAGTTTATTGTGAAAGATGATAAAAGACGAGAAGTTGTAAAAGAACCATTGTTTCTTTTCAATTATTTTATTTCCCACAGTCTTTAAATAAAGTGATTACAAATGGAATTTATCATTTTCCAGACATTAAGTCAAACCTATGCATCAGATTGGTCAGATTCACATTGTTGAGAAAAACAAAAGATCAGATGAAGTAGAACCTGTTTATAAGTCACATTTTGTTTTGTACTTGTAAAGCAGTACTACAAAATCAGACAGTACACACATTTTGAACCAAGGTTGTCAGGGGATTAAATATTTTGTATTTTATGGTGTTTATAACATATACTGTATTTATAGAACAGCACTCGTGTAATGAAGAGGCTGAGGCTTGCGGATCCATTTGCAGGATCTCTAATCATGGTAAAAACAGGCAAAGGTCAAACACACCGGCAAACAGAGCGATAAGGGTTAGACTAGGCAGAAACGTAGAACAGGTAGAGATCAGGGCAGGCAGCAAACAATCAGTAACGATATCCAAAATAGTAATCAAGGCAGGTGGCAAACAATCAAATATCAGTAATCGATCCAGGGGTCATACACAAAATAATCGAATGCAATGGGAAAACACTCAGTAATGTCACCGAGCCAAAACAAGACTTCGCAATGAGTTACACAGAGAGGTGAGTTTAAATAGACTGGCTAATGAGGTTCAGGTGCACCAAACAGGAAGTTTATCAGTCCCAGGTATGGGGCTTATGGGAAATGTAGTTCGAAACACAACTTAATACTCAGGCGACGGTTCCCTCTGGTGGCACGGAGGAGGTGGAGCAGAAGTCTCCTCCGTAACAACTCACTTCGTCTTACTCGCAAAACAAATTGCTACAAATTCTGTAGCAATTGCAAACAAATTCTTTTACTGCATCAAAACACAGGAAATGCAAGTATTTTCTCAAACGAACTTGTGCACGTGCATGTTTTATTTGAACATAAGGTGTGGAAGTATAAAACATGTTACTTCTGTTTATCGTCCAAGCTGCTTTTGATTTTACAAATGAATTATCTGTGTGCTGCCTGGCTGATCCAAAGATTTTAATCTTGAATAATAAAGCTGCAAGCAGCGATGATGGGCCCAAGCACTACTGTTCCATCAACATCTGGTGCTTCTCAGAAGATGGTGCATATTGTCACATGCATTTATTTCCGAAAATAAGAGAGGAGTATTTTAAAGTGGCAGACATTTCTGACATGTGTGCCAAGTTTCAAGCATGTTTTTAAACGTTAAGGGGCCAGAAAACCTTAATAATATTAATCTTATAGACAAGATGGATTTAAAGATGCAACTTCATAGAGAAAGTTTAGGGTGCTTAAAAATAAATAAATTAAAAATCCTAGGTAAACTACTAGACTACTAACAGATTATCATGCTTATACATTCTGTGAGGAGAAATCGAGAGAAATAATCTCAAAACACACTTAATAATCAAAAATCAGGAACTCAAGAGACGAGGAGAACATAAAACACCATAGCAAACTGGCAAAAACAAAACTGGCTATCAAAATAATAGCGTGTTTAAAAAAGTGAATAAAGCTCAAAATCCTTATAATAACTTTTAGTTCAATACATACAAATGTATTGCGAACACTGCACATTCTATTAAATCAAATCATGAAGAAAAATTTATCAAATTGGTATTGCTTTATAGTGAGTGAAGAAAAAGGAATATTAGACTGTTCAAAAAAGCAGTGAAAAAAAGTCCAACATTTACTGTATAAACTGAAAAATGCTTGAAGATTTAGCTTTCTCATGAATCACTGAACTAAAATTTATTTGTATAGCCACGGTTTTTGAAAACTGCTTCACATATGTGTTGCATGGAGTCGACCAACTTCTGGCACTTGATTGCACTACATGTCACAATTCCTCTGAATTTCTTGGTTTTGCCTCAGAAACAGCATTTTTGATGTCACCCCACAAGTTTTATATTGGATTAAGGTCCGGAGATTGGGCTGGCCACTCCATAAGGTTAATTTTGTTGGTCTGGAACCAAGATGTTTGGGGTCTTTGTCTTGTTGAAACACCCATTTCAAGGGCATTTCCTCTTCAGCATAAGGCAGCATGAACTGTTTGAGTACCGATCCATGATCCCTGGAATGCGATAAATAGGCCCAACACCGTAGTATGAGAAATATCCCCATATCATGATGCCTGCGCCACCATGCTTCACTGTCTTAACAGTGTACTGTGGCTTGAATTCAGTGTTTTGGGGTCGTCTGACAAACTGTCTGCGCCCCCTAGACCCAAAAAGAACAACCTTGCTTTCATCAGTTCACAAAATATTGCGCCATTTTTCCTTAGGCCAGTCAATGTGTTCTTTGGCAAGTTGTTCCACGTCTTTCTGGTGTTGGTTGCCATTTTAAAGCATTTGATATAGTTTTAGCAGCCTATCATTTTCTGCACTTCTTTATGTTTTCCCCTCTCTAATCAACTTTTTACGTTTTTCTTCTTAACAATGTCTCTTTCCACCCTGTTGATCCCACGGTACCGATCTCTCCATCCAAGATGGTCAAAAGCCTTGGAGTAACGATTGACGATCAACTGAGCTTCTCTGACCACATCTCTAAAACTGCTCGTTCCTGCAGATTCGGCCTCTACAATATCAGGAAGGTCAGACCCTTCCTATCGAATCACGCAGCACAACTCCTCGTTTAAGCTCTGGTTCTCTCCAGACTGGACTACCGCAATGCTCTTCTCGCAGGGCTTCCGGCTTGTACTATCAAGCCTCTGCAGTTGATTCAGAATGCAGCAGCGAGAGTGGTCTTTAACGAGCCTAAAAGAGCACACGTCACGCCACTGTTCATCCAGTTGCACTGGCAATAGCTGCTCGCATCAGATTCAAGGCTCTGATGTTTGCTTTCAAGGTGACTACTGGATCCGCACCTCCCTACCTGCTCTCACTTCTTCGCACTTATGTGCCCACCAGAAATCCTCATTTAGCTTACGAACATCGCCTTCTGGTTCCATCCCAATGAGGGAAGAAATAACTTTCCTGGACTCTTTCTTTCACTCTGCCTGGTTGGTGGAATGAACTCCATATCATTATGGAGTCATCAGCCATTTTCAAGAAACAACTAAAAACTCATATTTTTCGTCTTCACTTCCTTGACTAATTTACTAACCCACCGCCACTTATACTTCTACTTCTTTATAAAAAAATTAAAAATAAAAAAAAACTTCTTATACTCTGTTGAAATACCTGAGACCTGTCTATAGCACTTATTTACTGTTGCCTCTTATTGTAATTGAAGTTGCTTCCTTGTCCTCATTTGTAAGTCGCTTTGGATAAAAGCGTCAGCTAAATGACTAAATGTAAATGTCTGGAACAACCCATTTTACTCAGATTTTCAGAGAGAAATGCACAGAACAACATCTGCTGCCTTCATCCTCAAATAAGAGCCACTTGTTTGACACCAGTTTTTTCACAGAATGATTTACCTCTCTAATTGAACTACACACTGCCGTTTTCAATTAATGATTCAATTACACAGAATCAGCAGCATGCATATTGTGACTGTTGGGTCTGTTGGTTTTCTATTACTCTACTACACCTACTAGTAAAATATTTGCCATGTAGAAATATAATTTCTACTAAAAACAGTGATTGATCTGGTTAGTTAACAAGGGTTAACTAACACCACAAGACCCACCACAACAGGTCAGGAGAGCTTTAGTTCAGGGGCAAGAATGAGGTTGAGAGCTGGTTTTACAGCAAAGTCAATGAGCCAGTGCTCCTCAACTGGCTCAGATGTGGATATTTCAGTGAGAGTGTAATCCAAAAGGAAATAGATGATTGGCTTTGACCTTGAGACGGATAATGAGACAGCTGATTCTGGCTCCAGGACGGACGCCATGTGTGTACATCTGGCTGCTTACATTCATGGTCAATTGTGGGCACTATCTTAGACTCTGGGCTTAGAGATAATCTAAAAATAATTTGTAATAACCAAAACTTAACTCAGGAGATCAGGAGAACATTAAAAACCATAGCAAAAAAACAAAGATAATAACAAACCCAGGGCGTATATATATATATATATACATATATATATACATACACACACAGGGTATGTATACAAACAGTTGCAACCAATCTGTAAATATAGCTGTAAGTAGCAATGACAGGCCCAAGCACTACAGCGTTATCGTCATCTGTTTAAATAGGCAGCGGCAAACGATGAACAGGTGTTGAACAGGAAATGAGCAGTGGCAGTAGAGTTGCATTCTGGGAGATGTAGTTCAGGAATCCGGTCAGTATTCTGGAGAGGGTTCCCTCTGGTGGCGCGGTGCAGAGGAGGCTGGAGCTTCCAACGTAACAGAGCCCCCCCCTGCGAGCGACTCCTGTCACGAGGAGGCGGACGTGCCGGGGTCTGCCATGGGGATGAGGGGCCGGCTTTTCCGAATGGTTCCGGTGAAATTCATCGGTATAAGTAGGGTTCAGTAGGTCACCTGCGTTAACCCAAGACCTCTCTTCTGGACCGTACCCCTCCCAGTCCACCAGATATTGCAAACTGCCACCCCGATGCCTAGAGTCCAGCAGTTCGTGAACTCTGTAGGCCTCCTCGCCATCGATCATGATCGGGGGGGGGGGATCTGTTCTCTGGGTGCATCCTCAGCCTCCCCGCCCGGACCACCAGTGTTTTTCAGGAGGGACATGTGGAAGGTGGGAGATATACGATAGTTAGCAGGTAATTTTAAACAAAACGAAACTGGAGTGATCTGTTTGATAATTTGGAAAGGTCCAACATACCTGGGACTAAGCTTTCTGCAAGACAGTCTCAGTCGAAGGTATACCCATTGCCCAGGAGCATAAGCAGGACCCGGTCTGCGATTAGCGTTGGCCCATTGAGTCTGTCTTCTGATGACGTGTAGAAGATGGGTGTGTGCCCGGTCCCATATCTCTTCACTTCTTTGAAGCCATTCAATTACTGAAGGGAGTTCTGTGTGCTCACCAGACCAGGCGAACAAGGGGGGGTTGGAATCCGAGCACACACTTGAATGGTGTTAGTCCAGTTGCGGGCTTAACTAAAGAGTTCTGAGCATATTCAGCCCACAATAAATATCTGCTTCAGTCCGATTGATGCTCCTGGCAGTAGGACCTTATAAATCTTGTTACCTCTTGATTAAGACGTTCCGTTTGGCCATTTGACTGAGGATGATAACCTGAGGTAAGGCTTATATTGACTCCCAGACTTTTAAAAAAGGCAGACCAGATTTGGGAGGTGAACTGGGGACCTCTGTCGGATATGATATCTTCTGGTAGACCATAAAATCTAAAGACATTATTGCATAACAGTTCAGCGGTTTCGAAAGAAGTAGGGAGTCTGGGGAGAGGGATGAGGCGACAGGCTTTAGAGAATCTATTAACTATTGTTAATATGGTGGTATGACCTTGAGAATTGGGTAAGTCCGTTATGAAGTCGATTGCAATATGTGACCACGGTCAATGAGGTGTAGGTAGGGGTTGTAATCGGCCTGCGGGTAATTGTCTGGGATTTTTTGAGGTTTGGCACACAGCACATTGCTTAATGTAACTAACCATGTCGGGAGAAAGAGACGGCCACCAGTAACGTTTTTTGAGAATCTCTGCTGTAGCGTTAATACCTGGGTGACCAGAACTGGGTAGATCGTGAACTAGGGAAATCAAACGTTTACAAAAGGGCTCAGGTACGAAAGTCAGATTGGGTGGGCATGTAGAGGGTGGTCTCTGACTATTAACCAAATTAATCTCTGTGGATATGTCCCATTGTACAGGAACTAGCAATAATTTCGTGAGAGAGAGAATCAGCTTTGTTATTTTTTGAGCCAGGACGATACGTGACCGTGAATTGAAACCTAGTAAAAAATAGGGCCCATCTAGCCTGTCTGGGGTTAAGTCTCTTGGCAGAGCATAAGTATTCTAAATTTCTATGATCAGTTAACACTGTAAATGGATGAGAAGCACCCTCTAACCAGTGGCTCCATTCTTCAAGAGACAATTTCATAGCCAATAATTCGCGATTGCCCACGTCGTAATTACGTTTAGTAGGCGAGAGTTTGCAGGAGAAAACGGCTAAAGCCTCTAATTAAACGTCTATAAAAATTTGCATTTGGTCTTAGGCTGAGGCCATTTGGAAACAGATTCTACCTTTCTCTCGTCCATTAATGATATATCCCAAAAAGGAAGTGCTAGTGTGGTGAAACTCACACTTCTCCTGTTTTACATAAACTTGGTATTCAAGTAATCGCTTTAGTATGGCTCTGACATGCTGAATATGATCTTGGAGAGAATTTGAATAGATTAAGATGTCTTCTATATAGACTATGACACAGGTGTCAAGCATTTCTAAACACATCGTTCATAAATGACTGAAAGACTGAGGGGCTATTAGCTAAACCAAAGGGCATGACTAAATATTCATAATGACCTGATGTGGTACAGAAAGCGGTCTTCCATTTATTACCCTCTTTAATCCTCACCAAATTGTAAGCACTACGAAGATCAAGTTTTGTGTAATATTTGGCCGAACGGAGTTGTTCTAATGTGGCAGGTACTAGAGGTAACGGGTATCAAATTTTGATGGTTACCTCATTAAGCGCACGATAATCTATACATGGTCTCAAACCCCGTCCTTCTTCTTAACAAAAAAGAAACCTGCTGATGCTGATCGATAATTTGAAGGCCTGATAAACCCCTTAGCCAATTCCTTCTCAATGTATTCTTTCATAGCATCTGACTCGAGTTGAGAGAGCGGAAAAATGCATCCCTTAGGGTCAGGTCAATAGCGTAATCAACTGAGCGGTGTGGTGGAAGTTGAGAGGCCTTCTTATTACTGAACACCTCTAGAAGGTCGTAATATTCAACAGGGATAGAGTTACTTGGGGGTTGCAACTGAATTTCTTGAATAATGGGTTGGGTGCTTCGACTAACCTTCTCTAAACAGTAATCGTGACAATTAATACCCCATCGCTGTAATTCCCCCTCTCTCCAAGGGATGACTGGTTCATGCTGCCTTAACCATGGTAACTCAGAATAATGGAGTGACTTTGAGAGGTAATAATATAAAATTGGATCTCCTCCGAGTGAAAAGCCCCAAAGCACAGCTTTACATTCATGGTCAGCGGGGTTACTCCGTCTCCCAATGGACGCCCATCTAACACCTCCACTGTTAAGGAGCAATCAGAAGAGGATAAGGGTACATGTGTGCCAAATTTCCTGCCATTTCAAGCATGTTAAGCACCTCAAAAACACATGAAAGTGGTTTTAAAGTTGGACGCATTGTCATGGCAACAATATTTAAGATATCACAATTCCATTTAGAACTTTATATCAGTCAATTCCCTAAATTCTGACCATGTTGGAAGTGACTTGGCTAAATATAAGTTGACTATTTTATAGTTTGTTGATGAAACTTTCCTCCCTGAAACCTGAGTCCGCTGATGACGCAGTTAATCAGTTACTGTAACTCAGTAGCAGAGCAGTGCAGTAGCAGCACAAAAAGTCGTGGAAATAAAGCGTCTGCCAAAAGCATAAATATAAATATAATCAGTTCTATAAATCCAGCATGGCTCTCCCTTGCTGGCACAAAGATCCAACACAATCCTAGTGCTTTGAAACGTTGATGTGCGATAATCCATCTTATAGCTCATATGCTAGTGCAATAAAACAGTTCAGATACACATTTACAAGATAGGAGAGATTAAGCCACAGCCGTATATGCAGCTCACATCTAAATAAAAATAAACAAAAGAAAATTATGCCTGAACATTTAATGCACAAGTTAAAGGGAATTAAAATAAAAAAAATTAAATAAAAAAATTATTCATCCACAGAAAGACAAGGATACAGACTCAATTATTTGGGTGGGTAACAAGTTCAAAAGTTGTTTGGGTCATCAATAATTGAGGACTATTTTAAATTCTGTTCTAAGTCTGTTGTAAGTCACACACTTTCTGCTGCCAGTCGGTGATGCTATAACTGTGACTTACGATAGCCACATGACTGTGATCAGCCCACAACAACAAACTTATTCCCCAAGTGTGATGTAAATCACTCAATGCATGCAGAAGGTACAAGACACTTCCTGTTCCTTTTATTGCCAAAAATTGTTTGCTACGCGTTTCTAATATCTCTTCTTTTTTTTGACCAAGCCCGAAGTGTGTGCCAAGTTTCATGAGTTTTTGAGCATGTTAAGGAGCCCAAAGGCCTGAAAACCTTGAAAAAAAATCCTAAGGAAAACAGTAAGGTCTTTCTCACTTTCAGTGCTTGGGCCATAATAATAATAATAATAATAAGAAAAACAATAATAGCTGATAAAGAACTAATTAACAGGATAATGACTAAATTAACAAGGGGAAACAAAGGAAACCAAACACAGAAAAAAACTGAACCCAATTATGACACATGCACTACTTTCAGCAATAAATGTTTAGGATAATTACTGTCTGACTTCAAATAGTTCGTGTTACTGTGCCTTTGCACTCAGTATTCATTTGCGTGAGGACTGTTATGGCTTAGTGCAATAAAAATATATCATTATTTAACACTTTTTGGTGTTGACTTTATCTGTGAATTACCCTTAAATAACGTCAACAACCTGGTTTATTTAAAAAAAAATCTTAAAATGGTTTAATTTTTAAACACAAAAGTGTTGGAAATACTGCCACATTAAAATCTAGTGTTGTGTTTCTGTTTTCCACATATTTTACAGTCATTATATGCTGGTAAATATGGCAAAACCAACCAGTTATTGAATACAGGCTTTTTATAGCTCATAGACTTCAATAGTTATTTGCAGCAAAGCATCCAGGGCAAATGGCCAGCCTATTATTGCAGCATCATGATACAGGGTCTCATCCCATATACACAGCATTAGATATGTTTCCATTATTTAGGCGGATTAAGAGCTTGAGAGGTTTAAAGCCCCAGGGACACTTATCAAATCCCCTACCCAGTGCAAGCAGAGGCTGTTGAACTTCCCCTCAGCTGTGTTTAGAGAGAGGCCTTTTCTCTGTCAAGTGGAAAAGAGCGTTTACAAACTAGACAGATCACCTCTGAAGGTACAGGGGTAAGTCTGCAAAGACCCATGGTCTAAAACACTTTCCTGACCCTAGGCTCAGTGTCTCAGAGCTGCACACTACAGCACAAATACCGAGACTTATTAATTGATGCTTATTCCCAAAGTCATTGGCATGTCACAGGTTGTTTAAATGGTCCAAATGAAGCTTAAATGATCATCTGCTTTTCCAACAGCCTTCCTTCCGGAAGTATTTTTCCACATTTATTTTCAAATTTATTAGATATCAATAAATATTTCCTACTTTTTAATAATAATTAATATTAGGCTACAGGTAATGTACTAACATGATTTACTTGGAACTGGGATTGATTTGCTGCAAAGAGTCATAGGAGTGTTGAGCAGCAACTGAACACGCATGCGCGTTTTGTAACACTAATAATAACAAAAGATGGCAAATTACTGTGCCATTAATGTGGGGTGATAGTTTCCTAAGCTAAGTTTCATATTATCATGCATCAGTGCAGCCTGTTAAGACAAACTACCATCACTTTAGTTTTGAAAAAGTTTGTTACACACCCCTTGGAGGCCAAGTGCGTGCTTGCTTGTTGTACATACATGTGAGTTTCTAACCTGTGATACAGGATGGAGCAGGTAGCCGTGCTTGGGAACTAATTGAAATGAAAGGCAAAGTGCATGTCTCCTCTGACATCTGCAAGCCATTTGTCAGGGTGACATCTTTGGGCTTATACCACATCTATCTTCTAGAGCAGGCCCAGGCTTGCACTGCTTGCCATGATTAATATTCATACATCCCCACCACACACTGTCACGCCCAGCACATTCAAACACATAAGCATGCTGGGAGGTGACAGGCAGCTCTCCTTGTAATCTTCTTCAGAGCTGGACAGCTGTGGTGTGGGCCTCTACTCCATGCTAACTCCACTGATGTTGGAAAGGTATGAAAATGACAGAGTTGGCAAAGAAGTAAGGTAGCGAGGCTGTGGGGAGAACTACTGTTTTGCTTTTTTGTAGTTAAAGACAAAGGCTCTGCTAGTTGTTGTGCACTCAACAGTTCCCAACTGTGACTTGGATGTTTCCACCTTCGACTTCTGACAAATTATTAGCAAAACCACAAGCTATGTTTACAACAACCGTCTGGCATAGGTTGTGTCCACAGCAAATGTTTAAAACAGAATTGTTCACTCAAACATGAAACTTCTGTCATCATTTATTTACTTATTTAATTTATTTAATGTCATTACTAGTCTGGAAATAACTTCCAGTGCACAGAGGATATTGGTCAGATTGTTCACACTGTCACGTTCTTGTTCTGTTCTGTTTTGTCTTTGTATTCTGTTCCTAGTTCCTCTGAGTTCATTATCACATTCATTAGTCCCTAATTAGTTTCTATAGTTACTAATTAACTTCTCTTTAGTTTCTGATAAGTCTTGCCTCTGACTTGTTCTAGTTCCTGTGTTCACTCTTGTGTATTTGTACTCTAATTTGTATTTGTTTAATTTCATTCTTGGTCAGTCCTCATCTGAGTTTACGTTTGGTTATGGTTTTTTGAGTTCGCCTGTTCTCCTGTGTTTCAGAGTTTTGTTATAAAAAAGTATTTTTAATATTATCTTTGTAATTATTGGATTACTCATACACATTGTGACAGAAGGACTGACCTCCAGACTGGATTTAATATGGCTCATCCAGCTCCTCCTCTGCCTTGATCAGAAAAACATTCCCTTGAGGACCATACCTGTGAGATTTTAGATATGGCATGCCTGACTTACTATATGGACCACACTCTGTTTTTATTATTATGCCAGCCTTAAAGAGCGGTCCAATGCATGTCTGCCTAGAAAAGGTTCTTAGGGTAGTTTTGCTGAGTATGTGGAGTGAGTCCTCTAATCTAGCCACAGGGGTCATAAGCCAGTGACTTCGGTGCCAGTCCCAAGCCTGGATGAATAGAGAGGGTTGTGTCACGAAGGGCATCTGATGTAAAACTTTGCCAAATCTAAATATGCGAATCATCAGTCAGAATTTCATACTGGATCGGTCGAGGCCCGGGTTAACAACGACCGCCACCGGCTTCTGGGCTACTGTTGGTCAAAGGAGGAGAGGAGGAAGATGCATGAATAGACAGAAAAATAGGAGGAAAGGCAAGAGTGTAGGACTGAGGTGGAGGTGAAAAGAGTGTCAGAGAAGGTGATGAGTGTAAAGTTAGAAATTGAAGGGTTGATGGTGAATGTTATAAGTGGTTACGCCCCACAAGTAGGTTGTGAGTTAGAAGAGAAAGAGAGTTTCTGGCGTGAATTAGATGAGGTAATGGTGAGTATTCCCAGCGGAGAGAGAGTAGTGATAGGCGCAGACTTTAATGGACGTGTTGGTGAGGGGAACAGAGGTGATGAGGAAGTGTTGGGCAGGTTTGGAGTCAGGGAAAGAAACAGTGAAGGACAGATGATAATAGACTTTGCTAAAAGGATGGAGATGGCTGTGGTAAATACTTTTTTCCAGAAGAGAGAGGAACTATTAGTGACCTATAAGAGCGGAGGAAGGAGCACACAGGTAGATTACATCTTATGTAGACGAAGCGATCTGAAAGAGATTAGTGACTGTAAAGTTGTGGTGGGAAAGAGTGTAGCCAGACAGCATAGAATGGTGGTGTATAGAATGAAGATGTTGGTCTGGAAGAAGAAGAGATTAAGTGTAGAATAGAAAACCAAGTGGTGGAGCTGAAAAAGGAAGAATACTGTGAAGAATTTAGACAGGAGTTGAAACAGGCTCTGGGCGGTCAGCTAGTGCTTTTAGATGAATGGCAAACTACA
>JAZGTI010013302.1:0-14966 GCA_036877585.1 Botia kubotai
ATATAAGGTAAATAAAATAAACTGTATTTGTACAGAGACATATTTGCAGGGGGAGGGGGCTTGAGTGCTCAGCTGAGGAAGATGGAGCAGGCTTATGATCTGGCATGATGTCATATTTACTGGGACTGTACAGCATTGTTACTCCACTGCAGTCCACAACTGGCTCTTAAAAATGCAGAAAATGTAATCATTTACGCTTTGTGATACATTTCCAGTTATGATGCTGTTTCCATCATTTGATGAATTTCTCCTTCAATAATTAATAGAAAATGCATGCAAAATCTATTTTTCATAAAATTCAATTTAATGCCTGCTTCTCATAGATGTGAAATAGTGCATGTTAATTGATGCAGACACGCATTCTGTTCTATTTGCATAATAAGGAGGCGTGTCTGTGCTGAAAGGAATGAAAATGACCTGAATTATATATACATGATGCTGTGCTAAACCAAAGCACTAGTGCCTGGTAAAGTTAGATTGTTATTGGTTAGTTAAAAAAGATCATGGGTTCGAATCCTAAGAATCATGAACTGATAAAACAAATGCTTTAAATGCAATGTTGCTTTGAATAGAAGAGACCTCCAAATTTAGGTAAATGCATTTACTGAATTCAAATGTTTATGTGTGCGCACAGCCACCAGTAAAAAATAAAGTTCCACACACAAAAATACACACGCTCGCACACGCAGATGCGCTTCCTGTTTAAGCTGAAGCTGAGGGTGAGCGGGCACATCACTCCCTGCAGGTCCAATTTCATGCTCTCAGCATTAAAATAATTTGTTTGGCAGCAAAAGCACATGCACATGGGGGGGCAGTGTAGCCATCCCCACAACCTGTTTGATCTTCATTAGTGGCTCTGAGGGTGAGCATAGCTCTTCGTTCTATAAACCAAAGCCTGGGGAAATGGCTGTACATCACCAGACGTGGAACGCTGAAGTCTGCAGATCGACCGGAATGGATCTTTCTGCCTATGTGGGAAGCTGGTAGGGGGTCTTACCGTGTGGTTTATGAGTTGCAGCCCCCTCATCTAGAACGCTGGACGTGGTCCTTCAACGGGCACTGAGGACTCAGATTGATGAATTGTTCTGTAGACCCTCCCAGCTGATTCAATATTGATTATGGACTGAACCATAGACCATGATGGCCTGGAGGGGGAAGGTTGAGATTTGAAATGCCGGATAGGAGGAGACATCGCAGCAGGCCTCTAATCGGATTTCAGTCTCCTCTCTTCATTGAATTTTTATTTACACATTGCATCATTTTTCACGTGAGCTGATCTTAGGTGATCGATTTTGTGTAGTGTTATTACTGTATATTTATACAAATGTTATTTACAGTAAGCCTAAAGTCATAATTATTTAGACCGATAGACCATTCTGAAAATATATAATAGAAAAATAATAAAACATTTCAAAGAAAAGCTCATACTGTGTGATTTGTGACAGCCGTGTCAGATTTTATTTGTACTCAGTTATTTGAACTGTTGTAGGAAATATTGCCCTTGTAAAAGCCATGCTATTAATAAACACATTAATGTAATGACAGTTTATGTTAATGCGGTTAAGGTTGTGATGATAACAGCAAAGAGTAATCAGAAACATTGACAGTTAACAGGCGCACTAGGCTACCTAAGAAGCTAGGGCTTGCTTGTTAACATTGATCACTGCTGGATGGTTCCTGCTAGTTAAAATCAAGTCTCGTTTTACATTTTCATGTATTATTATTTTTCTCACTAAAAGATGTCACATTATGTAATTAAAATAAGTTGTGATTGCCGCTTCATGTTGACTTTACAGTCAACGTGGCTATGGCACTTCCTGTCACCAGATTTGTAGTTCCCCAGTTCTGGACCATCTCTTGTTCTCCCAGTCTCGCTCTCTCACACTCTCTCTGTCTCCCTTCTTATATGTCACATCCTATTTACATATTTCCTAAAATGATACGGCTGCATGTGAAATGTGCAACCTGGCAATTTAAGCCATTTAACAGTCAACAAAGTCCCCAGCACATTGAGCAAAATATTTCTAGACATACGATTAGTGGTTTGAGACTGCAGGAGAGAGGGGGACTCACTCTCATTATCTAGCTTATCTAAAACAAATGGCTCACAGTGTTGGCAGAATATGCATCACAATATTTTATCTGACACCTCCATTTTTTTGGGATGTCACAGGTGAGTAATCGTGACAGGTGGAAATAATTGGCTTTATATTCACCATCATTTTGAGTGTGTTCTGAAATATCTGCACTTACTCTGAATTCTGGGGTGGACAGGATTTTTATCATACATGTGACAAATTTTACTCATTTATATTTCTGTTCTTAAGCTAGAAATGTCTTTTGACTGCCACACACAGAAAAATAGGAGCAGGTCAGCAACACTCCATGGAAATTACAAAGATGTTTGACCATGTATACCGTACGTCACTTTTCATTAGCATTCATTTTAACAACATATGTCAACTAGTGACCTGTTTAACCCTTCCACATATGCTGTGCTTTCATATACACAACTTTATGGCTAGTTTTGTCTATATCCCCAGTCCATGTAGTCAAATGTCAGATATAATCCGATAGCAAAAATATGCCCATCTCTCACATGTTAAAGCCATACCCTGGGCTTGGCACGTGAGCAGTTCAGCTGGTGGGTGACACATTCAAACAGACCCAGGACAGAAAGAGAAATAGCTTCTTTGACCAGCCTTTGACCTACAAGCTGCAATGGCTTAAAACTCACTTCAGCCTCAGCTCATCCTTTTTTAACTTTATTAGCTACAAATCCCCCAAAACATCTGAATTGTCTGGCCTCTGGTTAATAAAGTGAAAGGAACAGGGCAACAATATGTCAATCACCATTGGCCTATTGAACAGATGGGCGCAACCTAGCCTCTTACTGACATCCTGGCCAATCAAGCGAGCCATCAGTCATGTCTGGGCTTGCAGGGGTGTGCTCATTACTTAATTATACTGCCTGTGAATATTCACCCCCGTCCACTTGCTCCTTGGTCACTTGGCCTGCCCACTCCAGTTAAATCAAAGCCAGAGGACACTGACCCTGCCGCCTATTTTGCCCAGAGCTGATGGGAATGTTAAATATGTGCAAATAATAATTTATTTTAAATGATGTTCAAGTAGATTTATACAGAGTTCATGGCCTGTTGTTTGGGTGGAGAGGATGTGGACAGAATAAGCCACCAATAGTACTATTACAGTGGCTGTGTTGTGGTAAATTTTGTGTTAAAATATTGCCTTTCAAAAAGGTCTTACTTAAAAGTGAAGTGTGCCATTTTTACAAAGTTAAATTATTTTATCCCATTGGTATTTAATGTGCAGACTGTAAATACTAAAAGCTATTTAGCAGGATCTCTCAAAAAGTGTAAACAGCTTTGTAGTGCCATAACAACAGTGCTCTGTTTGTAAGAGGAGAGTTAACCTTTCAACCAATAAAGTGAATGTAAGGTGAGACAACCAGTTTGTTTAACCAATGAAAGACAGAGTGAGTGTCATTGTGTGCGTTACACCATTTACATTTACATTAAGTTACAAAAATGTTAAAAATGTTATTTTGAAAGTTCTAGGAACATTCAGGGTACCCAGTTTTTTCGACATTGAATTAACATTGTTGCTTGGTTACAAGAATGGTATGTGTTTTTAATTCTGTAACACTTAAAAATGTTCCACTAACTACTTATAAATAATGCTTTTGATATATGATACATAATGTTAAAAAAATCTATTAATGTTGCTGCAAGAACATTTTTGATAAAGTTGAGAGGCTTTTAGGAGAACATTGAGAGAACTTTTAGCGAACATTAGCCAATGTTCTGAGAATGTTCCCTATTTGCTGGGAATACACGTTTTTGTAGATTTATAAATTTAACAGCAATGTTGTCAATGCTCCAGAGAAAGCATGATTTGATCAGAATTTTAATTTAAGATTAATATTTATTATTATCATAATTCCACAAACAATTTTATTTTTATTTGAACAGAAACTGTAAATATGTGCAAACAATTTACTTAAACTAATGCCAATAATGTATCTGTTGGCAAATTAACTATCAAGCGCATAATTTATCATGTTAGGACAGTACATTGCTTCAGGAATATTGATTGTAAGGAGAGAGCCGGTTTAATTTCTTAGCTTAGGACATGTACAAGCATTATGAGTAATTGGAGAGCAGCCTCAGCCGGACAGAAGGGCACAAAGGACTTGCAGCAGAATTTAAAATGAATTACTGCTGTGGGGAGAATTAAACACATCGGGGAAATCTGCCCTGACAACACAGGGGAGAGATTGTACAGATTTTGAGTTTTACAGTGTCTTTAAAGGTGTTTTAATATAAACACCCCATGTTCATAAGAGATCTTACAGAAAGGACTCACTGTCACAGATAGCAAGAATTTACTTGTTACATGATAAATGAGAGAAAATATGTTGAATTAAAATTACATAACAATATCAAAATCGTACAGATTTTGTACTACTTTAAAAATATGTACTACTTTATAAAAGGGATTTTAGATTACACAAATTGACATTAGAATGGCAACAAAAGTATAGTGTTAAAGTTTTAGTTAAGAGGGGTTTTACTGTAGGTTTTGCCTCTGTATTAATAAAAGTCTGCACAAGAGTCATTTCACAGTTGTCATCATGTTTTCTGTAAGTATAAAACACAAAGTGACACCATATTTATGCATAGATGTAATTGTATTGTATATTAAATACAAAGATATATATTAATTAGATGTAATATATAAATATTGCTTAATTCATACCACATAAAGGCTGAAATGGTCACATTTTATGGTATTTATTATCTCTTCAAATACACAATAAGATATCTGCTTCATGCAATGACAAAAGGAGTATTTTGAGGAAATTTTATTTTACACAAAAGTTAGTGTTGGAAGAAGTAAAATTTTAAACATGAGGCTTCAGATGATGTAATCAAAAGCAACGAAATGAGTAGATATTCTGACATTTACATTTAGTCAGTTCACAAATGTTTTTAAGCAAAAAACAAATAGAAGGTCCATTATGATGTGGATGTCATTAATAGAATATTCCTGTTAATGTTTTTGACGGACAGAATTTCAATAATTTCAATATTGGTAAAATAAATACAACAATATACAACAATAAATACAACAAAATACAACACTTTACATTTGCTAAACAACAAATGAAACAAATATTCTCTTTGAGAAGATAATTAAAACACTTCCCTTGTGAAAAAAGAAAAAAGTGAATAAAATATACAGTGCTAGCTTTTAATCAATCCAAACACTGAAGTGGCAAGTAATTATGCTGATTGCAAAGAATCATGTTATTTACAACAATATCCCCTAATTATTAGCACACTCCCAGGAAGGCTTAGCTTGACCCAGCGGGACCCTGAACATTCATAGTTATTATTTAATTTTCACATATAGTTTTCTTTTATATGCTTTTGTGATCTTTAGTTAGTGCACAGTTAGTGCACCATAAGTTGTCAGCACAGTTTTAGGCTAATTAGATTGCTTGTTGATATAAGAACGTGTCTAAGCGCTGCCATCTGTCGGTACTTTACCACTGAATGTCTATGAGCTCGTAAAAGCTTGTTTGACTTGTAATACTTCAGAAGAAATGGACAGTGAAACTTCTGGTCGGAAAACAAATCCTGACCATTCTGAAGCAGAATGCTGTTGGACTATTTAGATTGACTTTTGAGTAGGTCTTTCAATTATTACCTTACAGTAGGACATTTGTCATGTCAAATAGTATGCACTGCATTGATATGCAGTATGGAGGTCATGTAATCTGAATGGCATCTATTGAAATAAGACTTATGATCAGTCCATCAGAGCAAGTAAGGCTTATGTAATTCACCAAATGTATTTAAATAAAGTTATATGAACAGCATTGTATTGTAAGCATTGTAACAGTTGTTTTTTTTTACATTTTTTTATGTTAACGCATGCTAGTTTTAATCACTGCATGAATGCCAGAGGAGGCAGAAGTATGGATCAGAATAAACATTTAAAGGAGGCAGCCTCATTTGCTTTCATCCAAAATGTTTCTGAAAAAAGAGGAAACAGAGGCAAGTAACAAATTATTATCAGAGGTGACCTTTCAAACGAACTAGTTTTTAGTATCACTTGAGTTTGTCATTGTGGTTGTTCCAACAGGTGAAAAACGATTTTATCTCTAAATGACAAAATCATAAGCCCCTTTTCCAGGTTATGAATTTAATTTAAAACCAGATACAATTTGAGATTGAAGCAGTGTTTCCATCCCATGTGTTCAAGAGAGATGGAAATAAATGTAAAAAGGCAAAGTTGATATAATGCCTCTTTCACACTCTGATTGGCTCTTTAACCTGATAAAAGAATTCTGTCAATGGGGCATTAACAGTGTGTGCCCACTGTAGGGATGTCTGTCTTTAAAGATTCATGTATTATTAAAAACAGTCAGTTCCACTATACAGAAAATAAAAGTGACTTTCACTTCTGGAACCTATGGTTTCACCCTGTTTAATAATGGGCACCTCTCTTTATCGGTCAGACTGGTGAAAATATACTAATTACAAAGTTAACTCACCCACTTGAACTCTACCACCCACTTGAACTCTACCACTTTGACTCACATCAGAATCAAAAATGAACTTAAAATAATTTAAAGCAGAAACTGATACATGAGTAAGCCAGTTTTTAATGAGCACTTGGCTTGGTTATTTGTGATTGCTGTCATCTCACACATACAGAGATTTCACTAATGATCTGAAAAAGTGACTATTACTGCTAAAGTTCACAAAAAAACAAACATACACAAAACTTTAAAATATTTTAAAACTTTAAACAAAACAAAAAACTTTAACATTTTACTTGTTTTTGATAAATAGTTTTTTAATATGAACTGTGTTGTTTCTATTAATCTGAAAAAACAAACAGAAATAACAGAAAAAAATAACATAGAAATGACTCAAGCCAAAAAACCTACTGAAAACTTTGCCTCCTTATTTCAGATGTCCATATACAGTATTTACATACATGCATACATAGATGCAATAAATTTATGTTTAATCCATACTTCAATTGGTACAACATCCAATTCATGCAACAGAAAATTCCTTCAGGATTTCAATGTATGTGATAAATTCATGCGAAGTTAAAAATTTACTATTTAATTTTTGGCCTGCTAGCATTAAGTGAAAGTGACATATTTTGTCAGATATGGTAACCCATACTGGAAATGTAACCTCTGCTTGTAGCCCATCACTGGTGAGGAGTGAACACACACTGCAAGTTGTGAACACACACACCCGGAGCAGTGGGCAGCACTTCTGCACCCAGAGAGCAATCAGGGGTTAGATGCCTTGCTCAAGAACACTTTAGTTGCTAACTGCTGCCACTGAAATCGAACCTTCTGCAACCTTCTGATTACAAGCCTGACTCACTAACCAGTAGGCCAAAAACTTTCATCTTCACTCTACTTCTACACCAAACACATGCCAGAGTGGATTTACCTGTTTGACTTTAGGGAATACTGCTGTGATCCAGTTAAAGGACTATAATCAGCTACATCATAAACAACTTCACATGTTTCAGATTGCATTCTCAGTCTCAAAAACAGCTTCTTGGGAGACAGATGTATTTCATTAACAGTGTATCTTTACACTACGTGGCATTTCCTTTGTCATTTTATATCAGGCCTCAAAACAAATTAGTGTATTGTATAATGGTGTAAGGAAGGGATAGATTATCTAGTGTGGTGTTCCTTAAGGACATGTCCTTGGCCCTTATCCATTCAGCTTGTACATTTTGTCTCATCATTTTCCAGAATGTGTGAAGTCAGAAAATCCAAGTCACAAGAACATCTTGTAGAAAGATTCTAGAAATGGGAACATACAATACAAGGAGTCATGGTTACTATGATGTGATTTATTTTCATGCTAGGAAGACAAAAGACATTGCTAGATTATAAACATTTGCACTATATTCTCTACTCATTACTGGGTAATGCAGTACACTGTATTACATAGCCACAGTTGCTTTTGAATAAATATGAACAGACAAAGTAGCATTAAAGGGTGATGCGTTATCCACCTTAAAGATGACACTGCTATTCTTATCAGTGCAAACACTCCTCTTTTTATGTACATTACGATACTACTGTACTTCCCCTGTAATCTAGCTTCTTTGGGGATGACAAAAATCAAGCAGTCTAATTATTCATCTTTGGTGATATATTTACATGTGAAGAGTTTGATATAAAGTGAACATAAATAAAAAAGAATACAAATCAAGGAGCCAGGAAATATGTCTGAGTGAATAATGAAAATGGAAAAGTACAAAATGAAAGAAAATATGATTAGCTATGTCATGGTGAACATACAAAATGAAGCAAAATTGAAACCAGTGAGGGTTAGAAATTGACTGAGTCGATTAATGAGCATCTTGGTCCACATTCTGCCCAAGCACACAGAACCTACAGAACTTGGGGGAACAGCATGCAATGAGTGTTTTATAACATATTGAAGGATTCATCATTGTCTCCTCAGGGGATATAATGTAAATACAGGACCATTGGGTTTGATCATTATGATGAGAAATTTACAGGCCATCAGTGGCTTCCAGTCTGTTTTAAAAAAACATTACCATTAAAAGTAGTGTATGGTTGATCCCACCCTGGCAAGGACTCAACTGGTGAACATCTCGTTTAGATCCGAGGGGGGGTGGGTGGGTTTGGTGGGGTGGGGTTTGCTTTATGTCTTATTGCTTGACATTTACATCTTAAGTTCTGGTTGTGCAGCTTTCCCAAACAACCATAGAGACATGATCATTTTAGTAGGAGTTTCAAGTCTATTCGTTTAAGTCCATCCATCATTGTAATTATGCATCAATCTCACTAATTTTTAAGTGTCATTAACCTTGGCAATCTCCTTCTCAGTGCAACGCCATCTGTTAATTCCTTCAAGTTGTGGTGGTGCTCAACGCACAATTGGTCTTTTCTCAAGTGCTTTGGAGAAATGATGCATCTCTCAGGGGAAGGTTTTGGAAGAGATAAAAGCACCGAGCATCCACACATCCTTGAACCAGTTAATGAACTATCACTACCAAGAACATGGAAATGGATTAGCTGCTAACGCTAGCTCCTGCACACCCAGCCCTCCAGAGACGACCATTACTTAGTCACTGATGCATTAGGAACGCGTCGTAACCTAACATCATTGGAGGAGTAAGCCGTCAAAAAGTAGCACTTCGCACGTCCCCTCGAGTTAAATCAAAATCTCATGACAGCTTGTTCAATTTTGTAGAGCCTGAATGACATTGGATAATGTACTCTTGTCAAGTGTGTTTTCCTTGAAGTTTACATTCAGTTTGGCATTAATTGGAATTACTGGAAGTGTTTAATGGATATAATCCTCAGGTGGGGATGTACTGCCTTACCTACTTATGTATACAAGTTAAATGAATTCAATTTGCTTATTTCCTGTTTGTCACAGTGTTTAAACAGTTGCTCACATTTTTAAGATGTAGATGTGGCATGGAAAATGCACTAAAACATGTAAAATAAATTGTGATTTGATTGGTGCTAGGGTTGGATTTCATTTATGAATTGAGGGGGTGTGTTATCTACACTTTTGGTGCAGCACACTGCCAACGAAATATGCTAAGACTTCAGAATTCTGAGATTCAGAACAACTGATAGGGTTTTCAAAAGATAACATTTTTCATATGCCTTGTACGTGTTCTGGAAACATAACTAGTCTTTGGAGGCTGTTTACGCAACATACTTTCACCACAACAAGTAAAACACAAAGACATTATTTAACATGTGAACCAGTTGGTAATGAATATAGCTGGCAGGCCTAGGCCTCATATACTTATTGGAAAAAAGCAATCAGAGAAATTTTCCTAGCTTTTATTAATGATTATCCTTCAAGTACTTGACATTCTGAGTGCTGAGACGGTGCCTTTATATAGGGCCAATGTTTAAAATACTGAAATTGCAATTTCCAGAGTACAAAATAGATTTTGAAACATAAGGTCATTGTGAAGTCAAAATGAAGACATTTTTCCTCTTCAAACTGGCGGTGGAAAGAGGTGCTTAACTTCCTGAAAGTATTGATCGTCAACTTCAGGTCAAACTAAATATTTAACGAGCCATTTCATTTTCTGTTAGAGTACATGTGGTTTGTAATTTTGTGGACTTTTTTTGTCTAAATACAGTTAAATACAGTTAAACCCTGATTTTTACTCATCATTTATTTATTACTCGTTATTTATTGGCATAAAAAACATATAAATAATAATGCCAGAATGGGTAACAGGGTTGCAATTAAGGGGGCTGATGCCTAAATTAAGCTAAATAGTAGCAGCTTGATAATTTAGGACCAAATGTTGATTTGTAGTTATTAAACACTGCAAACAACTTTAATTGTTGAGCACAGTCAACAATGTCAAGACCTTTGGGGTGAAACAGGCAAAATAAATAATAATAAAGGGTGCAAACTAGTTATTAAAATCTTTTATAAAATATATATAACGACACAACACTGTACCAAATTGATGAAAGGTGTTTGCTATTTTTATGGATATTTTTAAACACCAAACACATTTTAGGAGGATGGTGAGGTTTTGCATATTCTGATTACATTAAGCAAGCAAGATGAATAGCATTGCTCCTTTTCATTATTTCCCTCTATGCATTTAAATTTGGACAGGTGAACTGTATTTATGCAAAGTACTGCATTGTTTACTCGAACATTTACATGCGTTTCGCCATGGGAGCTGCTCTCTCCTCAGTCCTGTGACAGGACTCTGGTGGTTCTGATAAATGAACAGGAAAGCCTCACCATTACTCACCTGATTCTGTCCCACTGCTCTGCTTCCATTAATCCAGGGTCTACCATCGTAGTAAACCTGAGCTTCACATGTGCTTATGCAAAAACAAACCCTGTGGCACTCGCAAAACCAAGCTTAGCAGAGGATATTTTTAGCCTTAAAAAAACTAGCCAAATTAAGTGTATATGCACAGGAGCTACCGTAGCAAAAAAAAAAAAAAATGGGGACAGAGACGTCTATCTGCAAACGTTTAAACCTGTTATTTCCTATTATCTGGAATGAAAAGTGTGAAAAAGACAGATTTTGAGAAGGATAAAGTTATGATCTGTTGTTTAGCTTGAACAGACTGACAGTTTGATGATATGAATGTACAATTCAAGTAATAAAGGTCTCCATTCATTGCCATTGTATTATCACATTGTGTTCACACAATGACGCAAGAGTTCAATAACTGTTATTTAGCAGACCATTATGAACATGAATAATGCATCACGGTCAATGGGAACCACTGGAAAACATTCCAGACTGTACGAAAGGCTCAGGTCAGGAAAGGCAAGGAACCTAATCAGTACAATTTATCCTCTCCACTGGAATATTACAGGCTGTTACATTCTGAAAAAAAAAACCTTCAAATGCTGCCATTCAGGCATTAAAAAATTTCCCTCTCGCATTTGTTCTTTAATTTACTTAATTTACATTTAAAGTTTTTTTGTATTTAAAGCATTACAAATTTAAAGTGTTTTTTTAGCGGTATTGTTTGTCAAAATTAAAGTATCCAATTTCCTCTAACTCTTTAAAAATAGGTTATGCTTTACAGAAATATGCACTCAACGTTCACAAAATTACACCATACTTTACTATTCTTCAGAAGCTGAGAAAGTTCATAGCCAAATTCCCCACTAAGATGTGCCTTGAGCTTCCAAACCCAAGCTGTGCATCAGTGACTGGGCGAGGAGTGCAGCATAAATCATTTAAGACCATTATTATGAATCCACCATGCATAAATGTTGGAGATCAATGCAGGGATCGGTTGGGCAGCATCGGTTCACATTGCTTTCAGAACCACAGAAGTGGGAGTACTAGAATCAATAGATTCTAGTAGTTGATGTGAACGGCTGTTTGACGCCTTACAAGCGATACTCGACCCCGGCTTTGTCTTTTGAACTATGCATTGTGACAGAACAACTAACTAAGGAAATGGATTGTAAAAGGAATCCGATTGGAACATACTGAAACATCCCTCACCAATGTTTGTCCATCAGGTTTAATCAACTTCACCTCTGGGAAAATAATGAAAGAAAGTGATTTTGAATAAAGTGTTTGTGATCAAATGTAGCTTCTTTCTAAGAGCAGATATACAAGTAATTCGTACATGGATGTTCAGTATTGTTTGGAACCAGGGCGATCCCATTTGTATTTATAGGTATACACAAATTGTTCATGTATATAAACATCTGTATGTGGATACACTGGGCCCTTTCATGCAAGCAACCTGTTAAATTACAGTAAAATTGCCCTTTCTGGTAAATGTACCAAATCAACATTTCATATTTTTCTGGTTTCTAGTGTAAAAACATGGTGTCGATGTATGCAAACACACTGTCTGTAATGTTTACGGTATTTTCATTTTCAGTAATTTTTTTTAAACAGTACTTTAACAAAACAATATAGCACATATTGGAGAAAACAAGATGTTACTTCTAAAAAACTTAGAGCAGTACAAACCCTCTGAAGACCGGTCGTAAGTGAACTGCCTGAACCTCTGTGAGGGCGCCGCCACAGGTGACCGAGTTCAATATTCAGACAATCCCATAGCAGGACTCTCATTTATCAGGTAATGATGAAGAAACTACACCCGAGAAAGTAAAATAAACTTCTAATGGCAATTTTTTAAGAGTGTCCAGGACTTTTTATTCTGACTGGCCTGACGACATTAAGCAGAACAGAATGAAAACTTTATAATGTCAGATTAGTTCATCAAATATGTATTAAATGAATGTGACATTCATTTAATTTAGTAGCACTTACTATAAATACAACAAAAAGAACAATCACTAAATTCCATGAATTAGAAAATCTAAAAATCTCAAAGGAATCAAGCATATTAAGCTTGCAATGCATTCAAATGTTTTTATTTTATGTTTTAAAGGCTGTTAAACATTAATTGTATGTTTCAGTTTTTTCAAATGACAGAAAATGATTTTGATTTTCCAGACACTTATAAAATGTGTAACTTTAATGCACTGGATAAAGTCTGCAATACTATAAATGTAACCTATACTATCTAAAATTAACTAAACCATATAAGGCACTAAAAATTTATTATTATTTGCCCCAGCAAAGCACTCTTGTTTGGCCGTATAGTTTAGAAAATTCGGCACTTCAGGGCTTAAAAAATAAGCCATTAGAGGCTCACTTCATATAATATAATGACTTTTAACTGCAGCGGGAATACCGCATTGCAGAGAGGAATAGGCACGGAGAAAGAGAGAGAGATCTACAGGGAACTTAAGCTGGAGTAATGTGGACATAATTATATTTGGCATGACCCATGGTTCATGCTACGAATATTCTATGTGTGTGCGTGTGAATTTGTATGTCTTTATATGTGTGTGTTTGAAAGGTCTGAATCCTCATTACAATCACAGCACCCCTGACAGTTTCATTAAAGGTGTAGATTTCTCCTGTCAAGAGGAATAAAGTATTTATAAACAAACCTCTAAAGCTTTTCTCTTGTTGTCTGCGTGCATACAGAGTCTTCCATTAGCCAGCTCAAATCAATGGGCCCTAAGAGCACCCCTGTCCCTCTTTATCTGATCCACTGATTGGGGGTTGTGTGTTAGCGGGGTCCCTTCTAATTTCAGGAACACATCTTTCTTTGTAATAGTTAAGTGTAATATCGATCCGCTTTTGCACATTGTCCCTGACACCTGGCATGGGCCAAATGAGCTTGGTGAGGGGGTATCTCAGGATTTTCAGGGATTGAATTTTTCGTTTTTCAGAAAACCCGGACAATTTTAAGAGCTGCCTTTCATTCACTCCGACAGCCCATTTCAAGCCAATCTGAGCCTTTTCCAAGTGGATATCTTTATGCAAAAAAACCACAAATCATCGTGAAAGGTTTCCTACGGGTTCCAGGAACCCACTCTTCTAGTCGAGAAATGGCCCTGAGAAAAGGTTTGTCACATTTTTTTCATCATGCAGTTACTGAGAACAAAAAAACAAAACAATTGTGGCTCATTTTTATTTAAAAAAGAGCTAAAAACTTCATGTGAAAGTAAGCTACTTCGCTCATTGAGATGCTATGGTTTAACCAAACCCTCTCCGGCTATTGCTGTAAACACTAGCATGAGTTCTCGTGGGACCTTTCTGTCTACATCCACTAAGGTGAATTTTGATTCAGAACTGTTTTCTCTCCTCTGAGTTTTGTGGGATGGGAACTTAATGTGGGGTGTAGGGTCTTCCAAAAGCATGTGAAGGCAGAACTATCGGATCAATAATTACTTCTTAGGACAGAAAGAGCTGCCTGACTGATAGGTAAAGCAACCAATCGATGACTTTGTTTTGAGGTGTTTATATGATATAGATTATTATTGAAAATATCTGATATTGTCAGTTCAGGATGTTCTTTGTGATCGATTGGGATTAGTCATACATATGAACTTTCCCCCAGCCCACCTTGGTTCAGCTCAGATATTTGACATATCAATGCTTCTCCTAAATCAATGTAATAAAGGTGGCACTGGCTTTTTTATGACACACAAGGGCTGTGCAATAATAGTTTATTGACCATACATTCACTCATCCTCTAGTGAGTTCATTCATCTTGTTTACTGGCTTGATTTAAAAGCAAACATCCAGACATTGTCTGAAAATGACATTCTTACGTATAAACATGATCAATAGTATTGAACTCCTAGTTCTCCATCTTTCATTAATATTATTATTGTTATTATCATTATTTTAAAAGAAGTTATGGAAAACTCAATAAGACTGCTAAGAAATGGTAATGATAATAATAATGCTATGCTATGTAATCCAGGGTTTTTGTGCATTGAAAATATCAGCAGCCAACCAAGTAAAAATTAATGCCAACAACTTATTTAGATGTAATATGATTTTCCCCTTACAGTAAT
>JAZGTI010013303.1:0-14965 GCA_036877585.1 Botia kubotai
AAGCCTCCACCGTGAATCCAAACCATGACCTGTCGACACATGAAAAGGCTTCTGATACACCAGCTGCTGAGGACACCTGAAGATCATTGAACCTGACACGAGTTTCAGAAAAGTTCTCAATAATGTATCGAATTCGGTCAAATTCTAAAGTCAAAATTTCAGTTTGAATTATCTGAGCTGTGTTATCCACATCGATAGCTCTATACTCTTACTGTATGTCAGTAATTCTCATGCATGTCTGGTCTCATTTTCCCAAACGTGTCAAAACAGAATCATCTTAAAGAACGCAGGTGTGGATGCTAATGTAATTATCATTATAGTTCCTGCTGCCTTATTGTTCCTGGTGTGAACAGGTCAGCAGTCGGACACAGGCAACTTACTGGTAACTTGGCGTCTTCATCGGGTTTGGATGGAGTGTAAATGTTGAGATACAAACAGTCTTCTGAGACCTCAGGAACTTCCAGACTTATCGCTAAATACTCTAGTTCCTGTAGAACTCCCTGTCTGTCCTGAATACACCTGAACAAAGAACCATTTCAAGTTGAAAATGTAAACGTTTAATCCCAAATAAATGAATGAAGTAAAACACAATGGAATGATGAATCAGTCCACCGCGTGACATCTTACATAGGCGGCTGTTGCGTGGCGTCTCTCACTCCCTCCCACATCTCGGCAGGTTGGGGCCGAGCTAATCTGAGTGGCCCCACAGGTGGTTTAGCAAATGGCACGCCCAGATAACTACGTACGATTGTCTGCTTACCCTTTGCAGTCAGAACGGCACCTCTGATAGATCCTAACTTGGTATGAACTACAGGTCCTGCCACAAAGACCGAAACAGATGATGTTAGGTGCATTACTATTACTGTCACAGTGAAATATGATTGTAAAGTTGTATGTTTCAATCTGTATAGTTTGAAATGTATCGTTTTTTAAACCTCACTTAACACATGAATTATGGTTTTAGAATAAATCTAAAAATTTATCTTAATTTAACCTCAGAACATGTAAGTTGCCAGTCCTGAAGCGGTTCGCGCTCTGACAACTTGCCTTCCTTCCATTCTTTAATGATCTGTGGAAGTTTTTGGGTCATGAAAGTAAAATGTTTTCCTTTTAGATTTTTGCCAGTTTTTTGTTGTAGTCCAATGATGAGATGCTCAGCCCCTGCTCCGTATTCAGGCCATGGGGTGAGACCTGGACCATTAGGAGACCTGTCGCCAGTTACAATCAGAAACACACTTGTTATAGTTAAAGAGTAAGTTAGCTTTAACTTTAAAATATGTGCAAAACTTATCCTGGATAGACACTGTTAAGATATCTGTTTAAATCAGTATTGTTTATGGAAATGACTGGTCATCCAATCATTCGTGCAACCTAGTATAAACTTCAGAAGTCACAATGTACTGTCATTGTTTGGTAAAAACATATTATACATGTAATATTATACAGTTAATTTCTTTTTTGCGTACTGTTTCTTTAATCTTAAAGGGCCGGGTGCAATTTTATGGCAATTATCTCTTACCCAGTGCGAGCAAAGTTCCCCCAATAAGCCATGACAGTTTTACAAAGTTCAGTTTCTTCCTCTGTGAGTTTATCTGAAGTATGAAAGAGAAAAACACACTGGACTTAACTGTTGCTAAAGTTAATATACAAATTGATCAATAAATTAATAATAGCTTAACCGAATCTATAAATACAGTAAAAACAAGTAGTTAACTCAAATTAATGCGCTCTTAGATTGTTTTCTCCCTAAAATTTAATTTAAATAAAATTTAATTACTGCAATTATTTGGTGTTTTGTCTAATAACGTTTAAATTGTACCTTCTAGCTTGATATGACCGTTTACAAAGCAGTAACCAAAAACAAACAAGAGCTCATCTCCATGATCAGATCCAACAAAACTGGGTCTTTTCGTCTGAAGTATACTGGGAGGATGCTGGAATTCATACATGTATACTGGTGCGCCAGCATCTAACAGAATAAACACAAGTTTTTAAACAGGCTTCAAATAATGATGCATAGATACAAAGAAATGATCTTTCTCCAGTGAAAAGTCACTGTCTCACAATAAAGGGAACATGCAGATGAAACTCGCACCTCTGTGGTGATTCACTGTTTTTCGGAGTGGGATGTTGAAAAAATAGTCACCCAATATCTCTCGAATACCATCCCGGTTTTTAATCCTGTCGCTGGATGAGCCCAGATATTCATTTAACACAAGCTCGGTGAGAAATGGATCCTGAAGCTACAGGAAACAGCCAAGAACAATGCGGACCCTTACTTTGAATAAATAAATAAATTAATAATTAAACGAACAAACAAATTAATAAATGAACAACCAACTGGTAACAAAAATATCTGCTGCTTGTATCCGTTTTTAACTTCCTCTACTCATATTTAAAATCTGTATAAACCAAACATTAAAAGTTAAAACTACAAAATAAGTCATTCATGAAACATAAGTAGAATGAATTTCTGTAAACAATTTCCTAAATTAATTATTACACAAATTGTTGCACTAAAAGCGACCATTTATGAAGAATAGTTATATGAATTATTTACACAGAAATTTGTTCTGCTCATGCTTCATGAGCAAGGCCTTAATTTTTTAGGTCATTTTATGTCTCAGCAGATCAGGTCTCAAGAATCAAACAGAATTTCTATCTTACATCAGGATAAAATATTGTCAAAAACTGCATGAGCACTTCTCTGTCCATTCCATCTGTCCATCCTGCACCTGCAAGGAACTATGGGAAAAAACAGACATTGAACGTGTATGCGGAATTGCATTTTTAAATAAGGAAGCATCTTTTACATTTTAAAGTAAAAAGCATTTCTTTACATTAGGTAGCATATATCCACACTCATCATTAGTAATTCCAGTCATGAGAGGAACTTTGGTAAACTTGTGGGATTGTAGAAGCTCCTCTGCAGACTGTGGAAGGAACCGGCCATCTGTTGTCACTCCAAAAAGAAACATTGGATTCTCCTTTACAGGGCAAACACACAAACACAATGTAACACAGAGCTAGATCTGCATGAAATCAACAACGTATGTGATGTGCCATTAGTTGGTTAATGTGATTTTCAATGTAATAATTCCACTATGACATTAGAGCTGTAGAGATGTAGTTTCGTAGACTTGGTTTGTTGGGTACTAGGGCGAAATGTTAGACGCTCTCTCACTTTGTAAGTTGCTTTGGAGAAAAGCGTCTGCCAAATGAATGAATGTAAATCCACTGACATGCCCAAAATATCAAGTTTACTGGCAAAGATTAGAGCTGCGTTTCCCAAAAGCAATTATGTGTACTTGCTTTGCAAATCAAAATGAAGTTAATTTCACAGTTAATTGTGGGATATTTTAAATGAGTTCATTCAGTGTTTGTCTTTTTTAAATAATTTGATCATTGGAAGCCCTTTGACATGCAAATTGCAATAATTCGATTTAAAAACAATATATTGTGCAGCCGTAAAAAGGACTGTTTGAGTAAATCAGTAAAATACTTTAGACTGTGACTGTTTAGACAGACAGACATTCAGACTGACTGACAGACAGACAGACACCAACCTCAGCCATCTTCAAGATGTCCTCTTCTGTTAACTGCATGACACAGTCAACGATCTTCTTTGTGCTGGATATATCACAGCCAGATACGTTGCCCACAGCCTACAGAGAAACATGTTATGCTTATGTTAACTGATGACGTTGTACATATATAATATTTGTCAAGAACAATATACATTTAGGGCCTGATCATTCAATGTTAATAAACAGCTTATGGCAAGTAGCACAGCTACATACACATGTATATATTAGCCAAATGCTAGTACAATCAAACACTTTATTAATATTTACAGTAAAATAAGATGCTTTACTTGAGCTATGAACAGAGGGTTGGGGCTCATGATGGCGGTCATTGATGCAGTTCCACTCTCTGCGATAGCATAACGGAAAAGGTTTGCAGACAACGGTGAAAGAACCTTTTAAAGAGATGTTGGGAGAATCTATGAACAGATATTTTGATTTAAATACAATTTTTAGCTCTTTAAGCTATTTTGGTGACAAATGTTAATTTTAGCTGTAAATGTCAAAATCATCCTTTTCAAGGTGGCTAAATTTCATAATTTGAGGTTTGATTTAATATAACAGTAATATAACCTGATGCCTGACGTCGAAGAAGCTGCCAAACTAATATTGTACAGGATCAATCATTCCCCTTTTTAAATTGGTTTCACGCATATTCATGGTTTTTAATCCTTACATGTAAAGACACACTGACTCCTCCAGCAGATTCTCCAAAGATGGTCACTAATCCAGGATCTCCACCGAAGCTGTGGATGTTCTCCTGGACCCACTGAAGTGCAGCCACCTGGTCCAGAAGACCGTAGTTTCCTGGTGCATGCTCATCTCCTGTGCTAAAGGACAGAAGTTCATCATACAGCTGATATGAGATATCAAATATAACTAATCACTTATATACAGTAATCACTTGTTTTATGGGTTGATTCCTTTTATTGATTGGGAAAGGTATTATTTGTATAAATATATTTGTATATTTATGTAAGTAATTAAACAGGCCTGCCCATACTAGACCTTAGACCTACTGTAACAACTGGACCATATCAAGACCAAATTGCTATCAGATCAACAGTGTTCAAAGATCAGGGTTTAGCGCTCGCAGACAATGAAATACATAACAGATCTTGGTCATTAAGTAACAGTTTGGGGGTCCAAATCATCCCGCAAACACGGTTACTGTCAACTGTGCTTAAAGGGGACATCAGATGAATTGTTTACATTTGAGCTTTTTTGCATTTTGTTAGCTTCCTGGCGTGTCATACAGCTCAAAAAAGCTAAAAAGAAAACACACAGTCAGTTTGTTATGGGCTGTCTGAGTTTGACACTGTGTCGTCCAGCGAGCCGTTTCAGTTTGCGGCTGGTTTCTACACAGATAGCTATCATTTGAATAAGACCGCCTCCAAGCCGCACACAGTCTCCTTATATGGCTCTAGCCCGCCCCCTTCCTATCTGTTTTGTACACATGTAGTGAAGCAAGCGATAGTGCCATTCAACCTGCTCTTTGTTCAGCTGTAAAGACTCATTATCAGTTAAAGAGACCGAAACAGGTACCATACAGTGTACCAAAACAGGTCACTTTAAACAGAGCAGCTTTTGACAAGGTGAAATAGGTTTTTTCACCTTGTCAAAGGTGAAAAAATTTTATTTTTAATTGTACAGACATTTTACGAACAGCCTAATAAATCATATCAACTTACGAAAAACTGGCGTTCCCTTTAGCACCATAACATTTGACTGTCTTTTGCACCTTGATATACTGTAAGAGCCTTAAAAGAATGGTGACCATTTATTTGAGATGTTTCACCTGAAAAATCCAAGTAAGCCAAGCCTGTATTGAATTAGGACCACAACTACATCCTGATAGGCGGCCAGAGCATGCCCGTCAAAAACTGATGCAGAAGCCATAGATAATCCTCCACCGTGGATCCAAACCATAACCTTTGCACACCAAACAATAAAACAACTAGGTGATTTAATACACACATATATGTACATATTATACATAATGTGCAACAAGTTTACAAGTACAGTTTACTCAAAATCTGTCATTATTTACACAAAAATGATCACACATCTTCGAAAGACTTTTAAATATAACGTTGTGGTTTCATTTTTATTTGTAATTTGGTGCTTGACAGCCCTAGCTCTTCAGTTTCAATAAATAGAAAGAGATCATACAGATTTAAAACCACATGAGGATGAAAATAAAGACAGTACTTTCATTTTTGGCTCCCTCTACGACAAAATACTTACAGGCAGCTTGGCGTTGTCTCCAGGTTTAGATGGAGTGTATATGTTGAGATAAAGGCAATCCTCTGATGGGTCCGGAATCTCCATAGTCATAGAAATATTAGCTAACAAGTCTGCAATAAGCTGCTTCTGCTGCAGACACCTAGAGTCAGATTACGTTATTTCATTTCTTTAAGAAAGCTTGACACGAACATCTTATTTTCTATGTAACTATAGTTATATATAATTATTCTTACATGGGTGGCTGTTTTGTAGCATCTCTCACTCCAGCCCATGTCTCTGCAGGTTGGGGCGGAGCCAGTCTCAACGGGCCCACCGGTGGCTTGGCAAACGGAATACCCAGGTAGGAATAAACCACAGTTTCCTTCCCATGTGCAGTATAAGAAGTACCTTTGAGGGATCCTAATTTGGTTTGCAAGACAGGTCCTGTGAAAATAAGTAATAGACAGTTTTAACCCGTTTGGCTGAGTAAACAAGCGAACACACACAAAACACGCTAGAATTCACCAAGCAAGGGTCATCTGTACAATAAAGTTTGATTTGAGCAACTTTAGAAGGGGATTCTCAAAATCCAGTATTTTAATAATACTACTAATATTATTTTAGTATATAATTTGATTATGTTACAGTTTTAGTTTTTGTAATGTGTAAGTAAACTATTTCAAGCTTTTTTTCCTATCGGGGCACGTTGTCACAAAAGGTAAGCGTGCGTTCAATGCACTGTTTAATTTATCCTGCGCATTAATAACGTTATCATAACAGAGTTAGTTAGTTCGTTTTTTACACTTAATGCAAACCAAACTGCAACAGAACACGACACATTATGAAACACTGCGCTCACTTACCATCGCTTGCTTTCACTGTGCTTTGAAAAATAAGTGCAGTGATCATGCACAGAAACAGCGCAGCAGATCTGCCCATGATCAGACTCAATGTAACAGCGCTGCAGAACGGACGTTTACGTGCGCTCGGATGTCTTTAAGTGAATTGCGCAATCCGGCCTGGTTAAACAGCGAACTTTGGTTCAGCACTTGTGGTTGCCAGTTGTCACCTTTTTGGCATTGTTTAAAAGGTGTACGTGCGACTTTGTTTGTTCTTTAAACGCAGTAATATCGGGGACTGGAACTTGTATTAAAGTCTGTATATGATGGAGCCTTAATAAATAGTCAACTAATAAAATGCACAGTTTCTTAAGGTGAAAATACTGATAGCATTACTCTTCTTTTGCTCACTCGATTATTTGTGTAATTTCAGTGAAACTGGCAACACACACCGTTATCGGATATCGTGGCTATAATTCATCGGATATTCCCTTTCCCCCAGTGCCTATTCATAATGATGAGGTGGTAAGGATTGTTATCAAATAGACGTATCTGCATTACACGCTTGCACTAGATGTGTGTTTAATCCTCCAAACCCTAAAATCAGTTTGATATAATGAGTTATTTTTCTCAAGATTAAGCTTGATTCACAGTTATATGTAAAGTCATAACATTTCAACAACCGTGGAAATGGAAACTCGCGTTTTTATCACAACCAAACGTTATTTTATTCATGTTTTCAGAAACACGATTTCTTATACTCGCCTAAAATCTAAAATTCGGATTAGGGTTACGATAATACCATAATTTAATCAACCCTTGTGTGAAACGGCTTTTTAACCGGGCCAGTGGCGCAATGGATAACGCGTCTGACTACGGATCAGAAGATTCTAGGTTCGACTCCTGGCTGGCTCGAATTTTTTTTAAAGCTAGTCATTCTTTTAACACGTTTTGTTACTGTTGTGGCAGTTCAGCTATGATTATCATCCAAAAAGTAAATAAGTAAAACAAAATACACTAACACCGCCCTTTATGTAAATATACTACCGCCCCCTCGTGGCGTCTTCTTACAAATATTATTGTTGTCTTACAGCAATCCACAGCGCAAAGGCAAAACAGAAAGCTATAATCTTGTGATTTCTGAATTAACTATTGGTATAAAATCTTTGGTTACACCATCTAAGTTTACAATAAGGTACTAAAGTTGACAGCGTCGCACATACATCCCTCGTTTTGTGTTTAGACTATTGCAGGAGATGCCGCGAGATGGCAGTATTCTTACACGACATCATAGAGTAGACAAAAGTTTGTTAGTACAGTAGTTTTTTACTGTTCTTCCTGTCATAACGTTGTGTATAAGGCGAGATGTCGGATGACATGTCGACATCACGCGATGAAATCTCCACATAAATATTTGCGCGCTCCATCGGTGCGTGTAAATGACAAACGATGTAGCATTAAAATCAAAAAGCTTCGAGCCAGCCAGGAGTCGAACCTGGAATCTTCTGATCCGTAGTCAGACGCGTTATCCATTGCGCCACTGGCCCGATAAAAACGCCACGCCCACGTAGAAAAACTACAAGTTAACTGTTGAGCATGGCTGTTATTACAATTAGCATTTCTCATTCACCACTTTAGTTCATGTATGGCTCAGGATCTACAGACCGGAAATACTGGAAACAACTAACGTTACATAAACATTCAGCATTATCCAAACCGCAGACGCAGGTTTACAAGCTACTTTTTCGCGTTTTAAGTCACTTTCGTGCATTTTTCTTTTTATGAACTACAACTTTTGGTACACGATTAAAGCTCGTTGTGGTTTGGTCGATTTGAGTAACCATGAACGCCACAAACAATGTTGAGTTTTTGATACTGCTTTTCTACGTAGGAAATCACTTCCTGTCCACCGTCTGCATTTCGCGCCACAGGACGCAGTGATGTGACGTCATGCGCAAAAAAACTGCGCCGCCCTCACACTGTCCGCAGACAGGTTAATAGTTTAATGCTCTCTTACATATTTTGTTATTTAGGAGTGTCCATATCCTGCCGAACGCGTTGAATTGTTTTGCTGTTGAAGTTTCCGGTAGCGATTTTGTTTGCGATCCTATTTACTTCCGCGTATGTAAATGTAGGAACCAGGTTTAAAGAGTATGGAAGACAAAAAGGTAAAGTCAAAAATTAAGTCAGTACACTGCGAGTTAAGCGATCATACCGAAAGTACAGCTGATTTAAACTTATTCACGACTGTGTCTGTTTGCATAGGATTGCACAGGTCCTCTTGTACTTGCTCTGCAATATACTGACATATTTGACCTGGACTCCGCAAACACAGATACAGAAGCACTACCCAAAGGCGTAGCTTTCAGTTTTGTAAAGGTAGGAAAGTGTTCCAGGTGCGCATGCGCCTTTACATTGTATTCTGTTTTTAAAGCGATTTCTGCGCATATAGGCTGTACAAGCGGTGAATCAGAGATTTGTGAAGCAGAGCAGCACGGAATCGCTGGGTTTTGAAGTGATTCTCGTCGCAAAGGAGTGTTCAGAAGACATCAAAGTTAAGATAGTTGAGAGCGTGAAGCATTTTGGTAAGATTATGTTTTGATGACTATCTTCAATATGCAGTTATTGGTAAACATAATGCACGATCGTGTTTTCTTATCAACAGGTCTAGGAATCGGCAAATTCTACTTTTGCAAAAAGGAAGAACTTATAAATACTCTTCAGTCACACAAGGTTAAGCTGTTCCTATCCACAGACAATGATGATATTCACCAAGCCCTGCGTACAGGTAGAAAACTTAACGACGTGGGAATTAACTTTAGATGAAACATTTTGTATTGTAGGTTTTATTGCATGATTCGTCTTTTCAAATACGGATAAATGAGCATTTCGTTGAGTTTAGGAATTCCAGCTGCTTTGCTGTATGATCGGGCCGATCAACATGTCCTGGATCAGCTGAAGATCACCTTCTCAGGAGACGTCATTGGCTTTTCCGAGGATTCACTCGATAGTCTTAAAGATTGTGGATTCAATGAAAGCCAGATAAAGACCTTCAAAACAGCAAAGGTAACTCACAAAACGATTCTACTTGATAATAAAAATGTATTTGAATTGGGGTGGTTGTAAAAAAATAATCACAATAAAATAAAATTCACATAACTGCTATTTTTCTGCCCAAGATGACATCCAAGTGTAAAATGTATGGATTTGAAGTTTGAAGATGTAGTATATTTATGTATAGTTTATTAAAGTGTATAGTCATTATATAACTTGATAAGTTATCAATTAGAATTTATAACGATTTATATTTTTTTTGTGTTCAGTTAAGATTTCCAGTTCAGACACCAGTTTAGCGTGATGGTTGTGACCAATTCCATTCCAGTTAGCAATTCACAAGCTGAAAGTGAGTCAGTTCTCACATTTAGAATCGCTGATTCTGATTGTGTTCCGTTGTCAGATCTGCATGAAGGAGTTCGCCACTCTGATCGGTGAGATGAAGAGAAGGTTTGGCTGGGAGAACAGCCCTCTCCGCACGTGTCTCATAACGTCGTGGGGCTCTAGAAACGTCTGCGCGTCTGCCCTGAAAACCCTCCGAGAGTGGGGCCTGGATGTGGACGAGGCTTTTTGTCTGGCTGGAGCCCCTTGCAATCCCATACTGGCCGTAGTTAAACCCCACATACTGTGGGACGGTGGGCTTCACAATCTAAGGGATGTGCCCACCCAGTCTTAAGATTTGTTTTTAATGTTTTAACAGGGTGCCAATTTCATACCGTTTAACTGTAATTTGCATGTATTACTTGACAAGGTTGTTGTTTTTGTTAAAGAACGATTTATACAGGTGGGTTGTAGTTTAATAGAGGTTCACAACACTGTGTGATAAAACATATAGACAACTTATGAATGTCTGTTTGTGGTTACAGATTAATAACAATGCCATTAATAAACACTGTAAGAAACAATTTTGTTTAAACGCCTCTAAAATCTAATGAATTAAAATGCAGATACGTACAAAACAATGGCATTTCAGCAGACTTGGTACACAATACATTTACATTGAAAAAACGAATGACAAATGCACCATTATTATAGTTGATCGTAACATGGCTTCAGTTGAACTTCAGTAAGGCACTGCTTATACAATGTAAGCTAAAGTCTTTTGAGTTTTGTTTTTTTTTGTCTAAAAGAAATTATGTACAACGAACAGTAAATGATATTCAAAAGTAAAAATACATTTCCAGGCAATACTGCTTCTGCATTTATCCATGCCAGTAACATTTTATGCATAAATTCTCAATAATAATAATATAAGTGGTAAGTAAATCAAGCGGTATGTAAATATTTTGCTGCGTACTACAGTAACTAAAACAGGAGTTAATCTTTGGCTCAACATAGTAAAACACAGATTGATGTTTCACAAAATGAGGCAGTGAAAAAACAGCATAAAATATAAAATAATCAAAATATCACAGGTATGTAATCTCATAATACATTTCTCTCCACTTAAGAGTGAACACAAATTTAAAAGTTGCACATCCACACAACAATTTAATAATGCTGAAATGAGATTACAAAAATATATATTTATGAAATAAAACATCCTTCATTTAGCTGTTGCGTATGTGACGGGTAGAGATACAGTTTTCTAACAGTAGACACTACGGATCCCACACATAAGAAAATAAGCTTATTTAAACGTTATACAGCTTGTGGTGGTGGATTTGTGATCAAGTATTGTTGTAGCTGGATTGCAAAACTGCTAGAAAGTTATTGTCCATTATTACGGTCCTATACTGTATTTTGTATGTTGATCTTTAGTGCTTTGACTTGTAAAGGTTAACAAAAAATGTCATCTGACACCTGTAAGGAGGTTTTTTAAAAAGCTGAATTTTTGCTGCTTATGTGAGTTGCGGTCTTCAAACGTAGATGCCTTCAGGATTTAAAGCTGAGGGACTCGGCAGTCCACGAAAGCCGCCAACTGCAGGAAGAGACAAACTCGGTCGCTTCAATGAGCCAGTTAATGCAGGGGTATCTGGGGGAAAGAACAATTATTAAACTCCATTTTTAATAAGTTGTCGAAGGTAGAATATCTTTGGAATATGTACACCGGCTTCCAATTTTTTTATTACTACCAAAAAAAGTCATATTATTGGTTTAACTGGTCTGGGTGTCGACCAAAAATGTACATTCAGCTTTGTTATAATAAATAAATGACAGATCAGAACATATTTTTTATTTTAAAGTATACATATATGTAGTATATGTATATAGTATATGTAAACTAAACACATTTTCTATAGGCACAAAATACACATATGACCAACTACAGTTTTTAAATTATGCAGCATACAACCAAAGCACATTCTGTGAAGCATTACTTACAGTGTGACAAAAAAGGCAGAAGTAATGATAGATACATTTTCCCCCTTTTTCATCGTTTAATTGGACCGCTGCGAGTTCCAAGTTTTGAATCCCAATAAAAATGCAAAATATTCATATTTATTTCCAAGATAATCAAGGACTAAAAGAGGTCATCTGCCTACATGGTTGTATAGTTTCACAATGCGAACGTCTTTATACCGTTTACACGGTGTTTGTTTACAAAAAGTAGGCAATATTTAGTGTATACTACATAGTATGTAGTATGAAGTATGCTAGCATTTCATTCGTAACATTTAAACTTGTCCATGGACGCAGACATTATACCTGCAATACCAACTCCAACCACAAGGTGGCAGTTGGGATTAGTATTATAAAACCACATAAAAGCCACACTTTGAACCAAGTGACATCTCCTATAAACAGAAGCCTTACAACTGTAATTTTATTTCTCACTTGTCTACGATTGACGTCATTACCGTCAGAAATAAAAGACTGATTGCTTGTACTAGACAGAGCCCGAGGTAAATGACAGCGGTAAGAGAATTCCAAGTCAAGAACTGCCACAATAATCACGTCACTGATGAAGCAGGAACACCGCAGTGCTTCTCAATCACCCTCAGCACTATATGGTCTTATAGGAAAATGTTTTAACTATATACTGTCCAGAAAAGGAGATTGTTGTCTTGACCAGATAGTGTCTTGTTGCTGCAGCAAATGTTAGTAATAAAACACATTATTCATTATGGTTGAGGTCTCATCGTTTCTGTTAACAGCCATTTGCGTGACTGCATGTTGCTACATGTTTAACACAGTGTTATTGCATGACTATTAGAAGTCATATACTATTTAAGCACTATATGAATGGGACACGATTCTGACATTATCAGTAACACACACCTTTGCCATCCGTCGTGCTGGTTAAGTCCTCATCACTGGGTTCCACCGGCAGAACCGTAACTTTTGTGCCAGTCTGCTGGATGAACTGCTGTAGATTCACCTGTCTCAACTCTTTGGTCAGCTTTTCCAGCTCGCACTGGCTCTCCTGGGAAAAGAGGGCAGAGAGGTGCTAATGAAATGCTTGACCAGCACTGCAACTGGCAAACTGCCTGCCATTGTGCAATAAAAACAGTAACAATGCTGAATTACACGTTTCCAAACACATACGTCAGGTTCAGTTTTAGCGAGATTACAGCATGGGAGTGAGAAATGTAACAGTGCTTTCGACAGAACCATGCTGAAAACAACAGCTTATAGAAGCATGAATTTCTATACTTAGTTATTACTAGCTAGTTTTAGTTTAGCTGGAGGACCTATCAAGCTTGTCACCTGCGCTGGTGTAGCTTTGTGACCATTATGATCTTTTTAGTGACACTGGTTTACCAATAAACCAGTGCTGGTTTAACAATGTTAGTTAAGAAACCTGGTGAAGATCAGCATCCAAAATACATACAGTGGCCCAGAAATGTATTTGGACGCTTAGAGCACAAAACCAAATGTCATTTAATTTGAAGAAATTTAGTGCACACAATTTTTAGGCAAAACGAGTCACAAATAGAGGTTTGTTAGGTTTTGGATTTATAAAATATAAAATAATAAAGTTCTTTGTGGAACAGGTCCATAGTTAATGTAATGTTAATGCACCTGTGATTTCTCTGCTGTGACACCTGAGTGAACTGACTGCAGATGTAGAGTAGTTGAAATAGCTCAGAAATGAAATAGTTGAAACATTATTTATTTCCAGCTGCCACTTGGTTTGATATTTATAATATATATATTTCAAAGTTTGACGTAATGTCCAAAATATTTTTTGAAGGCATTTGTGCACTTTGTGCAAACAAGCAAAAAAAAGGCTATAAATTACCATCACCTTCTTGTATATGTATAGATTTATAATTATACTTGTATAGATCAAATTAAGCAGTGCTTCCGTATGTTAACTGTGACACACCTGCAGTCTCTTGCTGGACTCAGTGAGAGATCGCTCCACTGCTCTACAGCTGTTCTCGAGCTGGCCCGTGTGCTGAGCTTGAGCCTTTAGCTCTGCTCTCACCCTCTGAAGTCTTGCCTTCACTTCCCCTTCACAGGCCTGCTGGCTTTCTCTGATCTCCTTATGCTGCCTTTGAGCCTCCAGCCCCACCTCTGCTCCCTGCAGAGACATCATCTGCTGTTCCAGGTCCGTTTCGCAGCTGCGCAGCTGCCTGCACAACTCCTGCAGCCGCTCCTCCAGCTGCCTCTCACTCTCCTGCTCGATGTGGAGCTCGGTGGCCCAGAATTCCTCTTCCTCGATTTCCACCTCATTCCGTCTCACCTGTTTCTCCAACCTGGAAATATCCTCCAGCAACTTTGTGTAGGAATCATTGTCCTCAACTGCGGCTCGCTTCTCATTCAACATCCGAATTTCCGCCTCGTACGCGTCCATCCTGCGGTCTAAAACCACAAGCGTCTCCCTCTGCAGCCTCACCAGCTGGATGAGATCCTCCATGCGCCTGCCTGATAACCGAGGGGACATGGATGGTGGCATGTGGCCGCTGTTTACTAAAACCACTCGGTGTTTGGGATTATTGTCGCTGACTCTGCTTCCACTGAGGATGTCCTTGAGGCTACGGGGCACACCGGTAAAGGTCAGAGATTTGCGGCGTGGCTCGCGCCGACGGAGGGAGCGATCACCTGGAGCTCGGAGTTTGGCCATCAACGGAAGGCTCTGCCGGTAAAAGCCACGCTCTGGGGCCCGAGGGGCAAGACCTTCAGTTGAGGGGTACTCGTTCAGGGAGGGGCCCGTGCGGTGTAGGATGAACTGTACGTCCCCGGCATACTGCCCCCAGGTGTTGAGAGAGGCCACGGGACTCTCATGTGGAACAAGATGTCGTTCGGTGTCTCTCCATTTTTCGATTAGCGTGTAGCGTCCTGTGCGACCTGCAAATAGGGATTAACATGACA
>JAZGTI010013305.1:0-14961 GCA_036877585.1 Botia kubotai
CGCTTTTGATACTGTAAACCACCAGATCCTGCTGACTACGCTCAAATCACTAGGCGTTACAGGTACTGCACTCCGGTGGTTCAGATCTTACCTCTTTGACAGGTTGTTCAGGGTGTCTTGGAGGGGAGAGGTGTCTAACCTGCAACATCTAGACACTGGGGTGCCCCAGGGCTCAGTTCTTGGACCACTTCTCTTCTCCATCTACATGGCGTCTGTAGGATCTGTCATTCAGAAACATGTTTTTTCCTATCATTGCTATGCTGATGACACCCAGCTCTACCTCTCTTTCCACCCTGATGATCCCACGGTACCGACTCGCATCTCAGCCTGCCTGACGGACATCACCTCATCACCACCATCACCTTCAATTCAACATTGCTAAAACAGAAATGCTTACGGTTTCACTCAACCCATCTCTTCTTCACAACTTCTCAATTCAGATTGATGGGTCAACCATCACTCCATCCAAGACGGTCTGACCACATCTCTAGAACCGCTCGTTCCTGCAGATTCGCCCTCCACAACATCAGGAAGGTCAGACCCCACCTATCAGAACATGCAGCACAACTCCTCGTTCAAGCTCTTGTTCTCTCCAGACTGGACTACTGCAGTGCTCTCCTCGCAGGGCTTCTGGCTTGTACTATCAAGCCCCTGCAGTTGATTCAGAATGCAGCAGCTAGAGTGGTCTTTAACAAGCCCAAAAGAGCACACGTCACTCCGCTGTTCATCCAGTTGCACTGGCTGCCAGTAGCTGCTCGCATCAGACTCAAGGCTCTGATGTTCACATTCAAGGTGACAACTGGATCCGCACCTCCTTACCTGCTCTCACTTCTTCGCACTTATGTGCCCACCAGAAGTCGCATTGTGGTTTCATCCCAAAGAGGGAAGAAATCACTTACCCGGACTCTTACTTTCACTCTGCCCGGTTGGTGGAATGAACTCCATAACTCCATCAGAATGGCCTTAGCTGTCATTAGTCTTAATGACAGCTAGTCTTGATTAGTCTTAACTCCATCAGTCATTAGCTGTTTTCAAGAAACAACTAAAAACTCTACTATTTCGTTTTCACTTACTTTACTAATTAACTAACACACTGCCACTTCTACTTCTTTTATTAAAAAAAAAAATCGCCTTCTTATACTGTGTTGAAATACCGGAGACCTGTCTATAGCACTTATTCATTGTTGCCTCTTATTGTTGTTGAAATTGCTTCCTTGTCCTCATTTGTAAGTCGCTTTGGATAAAAGCGCCAGCTAAATGACTAAATGTAAATGTACCACATGGAAGTTAATACTATTTTGATATAGCACTCAATATCCACACTCATTTTGATTAATTGTTTTATGTAAAGCAAACATTTACAAGGTAGGTAAGGATTCTGTAGGTAAATACACACCCTAATGCTTTGGATGTTCATTAGTGACAAGTTTACAACCTACAGAAAAGACTAGCATGAATTTTCATGCTAGTTTGATGCTGATGTAGCATAGCCATGTATTTCAAAGCAAACCTTTGGAAGCTGCTAGTTGACAAATGCTGGTTAAGCTAGTTAAACAGCCTAGTAGGGACATCCGCATCCAGTCCATGTTTTGGTCTTTACACCAGGACAAGCTGTTAGTTCAAAGTGATTAAGTCTCTTTTAAAAGTTTAAATGTCTCACCATATCTCATGTTTCCTAAGTATATACATCCCTCCGGCTGACTCAACACAGGGGTTTCATGCTTAAGTTATGTCGGAGGAATTACATGACCGTTTGTAGTGGTCTGGAGTGTATTATGAAGGCACAACCCTCCTGGTGTGCACACGCTTTACAGGAGCAGGAGAGATGGAGGTGGAAAAGAGTGTCTTTGAAACATTAAAGCCTCTGACAGGCTCCCAAAGTGCCTCTAGCTACACTCATTATTAGTAATATCCCTTCAAGAATGCAGTCTCCCTACCACCATCTGGATCCACTAATCAGTCTGAAGCCTCAGCAGCCCCTGATTTGTTGTTCCTTTACATTGACCTGTGACCAGTGTCATCATGTTCCTCAGAAACGCTTCAAGTTATATATGTAAAATGTCTCAGATGACAAACGCTGCTTAATGTGGCCCGCACTGTTTTGACTAGTTGTTAATAAATTAATTTGATTCTTCTAAAGTCTCATAAATCCGTCAGTGTTTTGATATCCATAGGTTCACAGTCAGAACTGATATTATCGTGATCTTGTATTGTTTAAATTGAGGGAGTTAACCTTAGGAACTTTATTAACGCACATTCCAAGTCCCATTGTGCGTGGCTCTTTAGAGCAACGTTTTCTTTATGAACTTTCATCAAAATATAATAAGACTCCACCTTCTTTTTGGCTGATGTCGCCAAGGCATGTTTCAACTATTGTGTTTCAACCATTGGTTATTTGAGGAGGGGAGTGGTGTACATGTTCCATTCAGCTGCTGATTACTTGATTAAATCAAGTCACTTTATTGAATATCCTGTTTGTCTGAAATATGTCACATTGCAGATGTAAAATAGATTTTGAATGAATCACATTGACTTTTAATTAATAAGTCCTTATTTACTAGTGTTGTCTCATTACTTCTTGCTATTTACTAGTGTTGTCTTTCACTCAGGTGTCTCTTTTATATGCTGTAATTGTGTGTATTTTCTGAAAGTTTGAATCCCAAATAAAAAAGCTTTATTTAGTTTAACATTTTTATTATGGTTTGTTTTCTGACCCTCATTGAACAATATTTATGTACATTATACATTCATCTTAGCCTCTTAACAAAAACAATTTACATTATAATACATTTTATCACACATCAGGGGAAACAAAAAAAATAAATTCACAATTGACCTTGTAAACATTTTCCACAGTTCCATCATCAAAATATAGCAAGTAGATATGTCTTTGTGTTAAAAGGAACCAAAGACAAAAAATGTATTCATTAGCAACATTTATGTAGCAAAATAAAAATATCCATCAAAATATCATCACAAAGCAGGTAACAGATAGCCTAAAAAATTTAAAATATTGCAGAAGAAAAATTGCATTACAAATAGATTACAGATTATGTCAAGTCAAATGTAAACATTTTCAAACAAGAAACTTTGAAGATTCAATGGTGAACGGTTGATATGATGTCCCTCCAATGACACTTGCATGATGAATGAGAGTCCCTGCTAAATCAACATTTGTAACCAGTGCTGGCATAATGAGTGACAATGAGCAAATTCAGAAACTAGTTATTGTTATTTTTGCGGTATCCATTAAAAGATTTGTTGGAATTGGACAAAAATGAATGAGGTACACCTATCTGAAGCACCATTTTTCATGGAGTATTAAGACAAAGGTAAGATTTAGGAAGATTCACCTCTCAGAAAACATACAAATACAGATGATTTTTGTCATTTAACTGCTGTTTGGAGCATTGGGATTACTAGAGGGGGCCTAATAAACAAATTTTTGTGAAAACCTCAAGTTACACTAAAATCAACAACTTTCACTTGATTTGCCTGTAGCTCTTAATTAGCCTGTGCTCATTCTGACTCATTTTGCCAGCATGGGTCACATTTTTTCTATGATGGAGCATTTTGCTCAAGTGAAAGAATTGACTGTTGTGTGCAGGAGTGGCAAAGCTGGTTCTGAATATGCATTGTAGGAGCTCAGCTGATTGGTATACAGGACTTGGTTGTTAAAGGCAGTAGAGAAATTAGTAGAATAACTTGATGCCCCCTTTTGGCTGAATTTCAGATACACCCCAGGCCACCACATTACCACGGATACCACAGTCACTGCCATCCAGCCGTGCCTGCTGAGATATCTCCTTTAAATCCAAAACATGGTCCCACATGTTCACTCCAGTCATCTTCCCTGTGAAGGCCTGTTCTGCATCAAAGGTGTCTTGAACACTGAGGTGCCGGAAGTAACGTCCATATTCTTGGCCCAGAAGTATGCTCCCTTTTCTGCGTAACTCATGACCCTCAGCCACTCCAGGAGATCTTGCAGCCTGTTGACCATTCACCCACAGAGAGGCCAGACCTTGCCAGGAACTCCAGACGGCACAAATGTGCACCCACTGACCCTCTTGCACTGCCCCTGAAGCCTCCACCAAATGAGTTTCACCATCTACTGTGAAGAGGACACTCTGGCCGTTCAGCACCAGCTGTAGTTCATAAGGGTTGCCGGTCGTACTGTAAGAGAAAAGGACGGTCTTGTTGAGAACTTGAGTCGGTTTCACCCACAGGCAGATGGTGACTGCATTGGTCAGGAAGAGTATTTTGGGTGTCACTTCAACATGGGCTGTTGAAGAACGCATAGGGAAGAGCAGTCCGGTGTCACAGCCTGCAAAGGAAGAACAAGTAAGAGGGGATGTTATTGATGAATCTTACTTTCCTTTGTTCCCACGTAGTTTAAAGGTGGTACCACTGAACCCCTCCATTCCATAAATAGTTTTCACACTGTCAACATCTTTCAAGGTGGGTTTGCCACTTTGGGATTCAGTATTTTCATAAATTAAATGCTATAAAACACAGAAAAGGCAAATAGCATGAACTATTCATTGCTTTAAAAAAATTGAAAAGTCAGGTGATGTAATCTTCAATCATCCCATTATATTGTGTTGGTGGTTCTTAGAGTAATGATTTATATTGCAAAGATTTCGTCATTGTGGATTACGTCCAGGTTTTGTTCCCTCTCAAAAGAGCGACAGAGAGCGAGGCACGACAGAGTAAAACATGAGGCTATTGGTGTTTAATTTCTAAATACAATGTGAATAAAAAAAACGGTAGAACTCAAAGTGGTCTTTCCTCTACAGTTGTTTTTTTTAGATTGTTTTCTTGAGCACATTTTATGCATCGTTTCAACTGGTTCTGTTCTCCCCCTGTACGCTTTGGTGTGGTCGCCCTGCTTAGCTGTTAATGTTTCACCTTCCTCTGTCTTTCATTTACTATACCGCTACAAAGCCCTTTAATACAGAAAGCATGGGCATTTCAAATGAAATACTTTTAGCTAATGTTGAAAAGAAAGTGGCTCACTTACAAGGTAAATGCTCTCTACATGCCAACAAAGCTTGTTTCCCAACTTAGGGAAGGTCTTACGGGATAAACGTTATTTATATTTTTGAGAAAATTCACCTGCTAACATGGGGTGATTATGGTCTTTACGGGGGCCATGTAAGCTGGTGTTCTTTGAGGGCTTTGTGTGCTAATTTGGGTAATGGGGTAATTGTAACATATGGTGTTCATAAATCACAAATTTACAGCTCAAACAACGTAAATGCAGAATCATCACATTGGTGGCCTGCTTTAGGCTGATCCAGATTGCGTTCAAAAGACGAAGTCTCACAAAGCGACGCGTTTGCAAAGAGTGTTCGTATTGCGGCATGATGTTTTGTTGCATAAAACCCATGACATAATTTTACACTTTTTACTATTGTCATCCAAAACATGGCCTGTTGGCAGAGCCATAGTGTAGCAGTTGGCACATATGGTTTGTTACAAGTTTGAATTTGGCTAGCAACAATTTCCTTTCTCTCATCTGCTTCCACACTTCACTCTCTCTCTCAGTAAAGTGCCAAAAATAATGACACTTTTGCTTGTTAAAGCATAGGTATTCTCACCTGACGGAAGCATGTTGGCCATGTGTGATCGTGTGTAGAGAGTCATCTGTTGCCGGATGGTTTGCAGCTCACTGGAGATGGTTGCCAGAGTCTTCTCCAGCCTGCCTATGTTCTGTGCCTCAGTCACCTCTTGCGTGAGATGTCGGGCCTGGAGACTCTTGGCTTGGGAGGATTTCAGGCAACAGTTTTCCAGCCGTTCCAGCTGCGCAGCCTGGTTCCCGCTAGATGCAAGTAGCTGCTGCAGTGCCGTGTCATGCTGCGCATACTGGACAGCAGAGACCTCTTGCAAACGCTCCAGTGCATTCTGCACACGCATTTCCATCTGAGCACCAGTCCGTCGGGCCGAGTTTTCAATCGCAGATGCGCAGGACCCGCCATACTGTGCCACAAACTGCAGCATCTCCCCCCTCAGGGTTTGCAGCTCCACCTTGATGATGTCATCGGCATACTGCAGGAGCATGTTCTCTTTCATTTGCGAATTTTCCAGCATGGTGAAGAGTTTATCCCACTTGGTGAAGGCTGAAGCTTTGCAGGGTTCCGGGGAAGGTGTGGGGCTCTCCCCTAAGAGTGAAAAAGAGACCAAGAAAGGATAGAGAAGGAGTTAGGACACATGATTTGTTTGTGGATGTGCGTAACATGAAACCATGGGTTGAGTTTGAAGGGTCACCAGTGGAGAGCTCCAACATGCTCCACACTCATGTAGAGCAGAGTAATATATAGATGTCAACCTTAATAATGAAATGTAACAACTGATTGTTAAACTCTCATAATTTACATAGCTGCTTGGTTCTGGAAAACCCAAAATGAAAGGGTGCCTTGAAACCAAAAATGATAAATTAAAATGATTGAAACCCAACCAAAAATCCCCTTATGTGTTTTTCTACAACAATTAGATGGTCCTTATCTTATTTCTACATCAAGATGGCCAAGAATTGCTGTAAAATGTATTTCTTAACATGATAAACTAACGTAAAAGTTTTAACGTTTAATATCTTGCTATGCAATATTATCATGTTCTTTTAAATAGATTCTCAATAGAAAACACTAATCATTTACAATATTGACAACTTTTTTCTAATCATTATCTTTAAAGATGTAGACAGGACAGTGTCTACATAAAATGTCTGCATAAAAATATGCATACTTTATAGTTACATTTTCTAAAATCAAAAATATCAAAGTAATTATTTTTTTGCTGTTTCTCTGTCTCTCAACCACTGTCTGCTTCCAGAGAGAGGTTGTACTTTTTGTGTTTGTATGTTTAAAAGCTTGTATAAGAGAAACCACAACAATCAATCAACAAACAACCACACTGTTACATTTGCCAGTGGCAAAGCTTTCAATGCTATCCTGTCATTACAGAGTTGAGTACATAACACGCATATTCTGTCCACACAGCTACAAATATCCTCTCATTCATAAACTTCTTATCCAGGTGAGTCGATTTCCCTGTTTATAATAATCCTTAAAGACTTTACTGTATATACACACACACTGATAATAAAGTTTTTAATCTTGTGCTGTAAAAACTTGTGTTTGTCCTAAACTCACAAAATGTAACTGTAGTATTTAGCATCAAACATTACTAGTCCTACTGGAGACATTTTCCTACATCTACCTTACTTACCTTCTGTCTTTTCCTCATCAGTTATCTCGTTTAAATAATCAGGTCCGTAGTTGACATTGATTTCATCTTCATAACTTTCAGATACCGTTGTGGATAACAAACCCACCAGACATGCAGCCTGGAGTAACATCCACATGCACATGCTGGCCATGTATGAATATAATCAGTGCTCTGCGTTTGTGTGTATCGGTTTCTCTTGTTGGTCCTCCTCGTTAGATGCTGAGCAGTCTGTTGGCCACACTCCTGCTTGTTTGGTGAACTGCAGCTGAGACGCAACTGAGCTGGATAGAGGGTCTCTGTGGTCTATATAAACAGAATGGGGGGGGGAGTTAGCTCCAGTGAACAATGCTTCGTTGGAGGTAGTATGACTGGTGTAGTCAAATAGTTGTGCTGCTCATGGCAGAGAGAAAGAGAGGGAGATCTTAGGTAGAATGTTAAAAGCTAAATAGGACGTAAGGAAGTGCTTGGTTTTTGACTTCTGTTGGTGACAGTAGTGGTTCTCTGTTTACAACAGAGGTTTATTGTTCTTTTCTCTTTTTGCAATTTCCCTTCCTTTAAAGTGGATAATAAGTACCACATGATATTACCCTTTGTACCCCATTTTTTGTTAGTTTTGCCTTTCAGTTATTCATTTATTTATTCTGCACCCCTCTTCATTTTATGGCAAAAGTCTGTTATATTGTACACCTGTACTGTATTGGTATGTAGCCAAGTAGGACATGATCCTGTAACAACTTCATATGTTGTCCTTGAAACATTCTATTCAGTGACAGGATTTTAACCTTTAACCTAATCCAACCCTAACACTATACCCTAAATTCTAACCTCAGCTCTTTAGAAATTCTGCTTCTTTGCATTTTATTTTGATCCAAACTTAATTTCATACTTTTAAAGCTAGAATGCCCAACCCCATTTCTAGTATAATTGCCCATTCCAGATCATGACCTTATAGAGGAAAACCACACAGGCTGCCAGTGAGTGTTTTAATCCCACATCTCAGAAACATAAACGTAACCTTAACCCCAAACCTTACAAAAGAAAAACACAAGAAAAAAATAAGGATGTTGATCAAATATATGATGTGAAGCAAACCAATACTGTGTTGTGTGTTTAGAAGTTGTTACAAAAAGTTGGTAAAAGATTGGATTGACCTGATGCTTTGTTGAATAACATGCTTTACATTACAAAAGTTGCAAATTATTGCATTTGTATTGCGCTTAAAAAAAACACAAAAAGTTCTTTGTTTGGGATGATGACTTAGTATTAAGGGTTGTAAATCTACCCCCTGCTTGTCAGGAAGAGTTTGGATGCATTATTGTTTTGGGGGGATGTTGGACTGTGGGTCATGGAAACTTGCTGTGATTTTGTTGCCCGATAACAGGCGCCACTTTCACGGTCACACACATTTCCCCAAAAACAGAGATTCCACACCCAACTGCAAATTATTTTGTGCCCTTAAAGTTTTTGTGAGACTCTGTGGGGCCGGGGGAGGACTGATATATTTCATGTGCGAGACACAAGTGCAGCTTTATGGAAACAGACCTTCACAGCCTTGATGTGTTCTCTGTGGGAGACCAACATTAATATGTCTCCAGCATAAAATGCTTTTAATGTCAACGGATGGATTTTTCTGCTTATGTCAGCCAGGTCTGACCTGAAATGTGCGTGTCAATAAATCTCTCAAAAATATGTGGCTTTACATTAGTCATCAGCCCATTAACAGTCAGTATTTAGTCTGTCAACACATTCTCTTCAGCAAAATATCAGATTGAGCTCATGTCCCGCACATGCGCCACTTCCCACATGTGGTTCCCTACCGGTGCTTCCCTGCATCTTGTTGCCTGGTGCAAAAGGCACAGAGGCGTTTTTGAATATGAAATCAGGCAGGATTACGAGACAGTACAAATGTGAATGACTGCTGTCGTTGTCTGGGAAGGTCAGCCATGGCTAATGCCATCAATCTCTCTTGGAATGAAAAGTGCTGGTGATGTGAAATTCCAGCAGCACCTACACTATAATTGATGACAATGAACTCCTCTAATCTGCAGTTTAAATGTGCTGTGTGTTCCACTGCAGCAAAACACCTACAACCTGAGCAGAGGGCCAAGCACATCTGAGAAGAAAAATTAAAATTAGCACCTTAATATTTTTCTGCTGTACAATTTCACTTACAAGTCACTTCATTATTTGCTGTATTGTAACAAAATGTGTTTTTGAAGGAATATTCCATTTCAAATTGAACTTCAAATCTGATACCACAGCTCTGATAGTGTTCCTGTAGCTCAACTGGTAGAGCATTACATTAGCAGTGCAAAGGTCATGGGTTTGAGTCCCAGGTAAAATACATACTGATAAAATGTATAACTTGAATGCCCCCTAAGTCCTTTTGGATAGAAGTGTCTGCCAAATTCAGTTTTTAAATTTAAGGTCAAAAATGTGTTTTAAGTAATTCACTTACACTGCGGACTCTAATACTTTAGTAAAAATGTGTGTTTGAACTGTGAAATTGACTAAATTGACAAAATTTGAAAAATTGAAAAATTACCGGTTCTAATCTCTTTCTGACACACAGTATGTTCACACTCGAATTGTCCATTTCGATGAAGGGTTGAGTTTAACCCTGAATATTCTTCATAGATGAAAGATCCAAGGTTGTGAACTTTGGTTGGTTCAGGGTGTGATGTGCGTTTGAGGTAAAGATTTACGAGGCAGTGAGCAGGAGCTGATGCAGACAGGTAGCCACCTTCAGGCCAGAGATGATTTGTGCACAAATAATCCCCAGAAAACCGACACCTTCCAATCAACTGGTTCACAAACTGAATTGAGGGATTTGTGAATTAGACTGCTTAACATACTCGATAGCTAACATCTTAACTTCATATGACATAACTTTAGTATTTATTTATTAAAGTTATTATTTAGATTATTTATAGTGAAGTAAAGATGACTGTAAGTTGCTTACTGTATTTCTATATCAAAGATACTTGGTATAAACATACATTATGTGACATACATTATAAACATACAGTCATTTAGATACTCTTTATACCAGGGATAAAGAGCTGATCAGATCACAAAACCATTTGAAGCTTAACACAATTGGCCACAACTGGACAGTCAAAAATGCATTTGCTATTAGTGTAAAAATTACAATAAATACTTTTCTTGAATTGTGAACTCACCTGTCAACTGGCCATTGCTCTGAAACAAATGTTTTAAGACATGCAACTTGCCAGTAAGTCTCCTCTTAGTCTGATCCAAAAATTTGGATCAATATGCCATGACATAGATCAATTTCTGAAACATGCACATATGAAGCTATCTTCAAAAATACTGTAGTAGAATGATTTAGAATTCTGGCTAAAACTTCTAGTTTTAATAAACACAAGAAACTGTGCCTTTTTTTGCCTTTTACTTTTAACTTTATTCCCTTTTTTATTTGCGTACATAATATGTTTAAAAGATGTACAGTGTCACTGGACACCTGGGAACACATGATGACATAATAGAAGCAATTAATCATTTTTAATTTAACTTTTATAATGAACACTACTAATACATGCTCCACACCCATTTACATAAAGCGCAAGTGTGTTTTCTCACTGGGGACTATAGAAGTGCTGTACATCAGACCTCTGTAATAACATGCTGTCAGAGATCAGCTGTGCTCAGCTGTGACAGAAACCTCTGATGTTATATACAAAAACAAAGGTCACATATGTAGATAAACTCTCTCAGGAAAGGCAGTCTTTCTTCATTTTGAGTTACTTGCATGTAGTTCTTCCAATCAAAGGCTGAAACTTCCCAAGAAATACCTTTTGCCAAAACACCTGATCTTGATTATATTATTATCAGATGTGGTCTGTATTTCTTGAGAACATCAGTCACATGTTCTCTACTGCACCGTTATTTAAAGTTGGATGTAGCATTAATCCTATATTGACACAATCCGCTGTGATCAGGTTTTCTATTGAGCAAAATGTCTTTCCTGAGTCTGGCGAAACATCTCACATGCTGAATTATGTTTTCTAACTGACTGCCCAGACTGAACAGGCATGCTAAAGCAGATATTATGGTTTTGCTGAACTTTAGGGTGGGAGTTTAGTGTGTTTAGTTCATAATTTGCAGTAATGTTTTTGCAGATGTGGATGATCAGTAGAAATTGCTGTTGCACAGGTAAATAAAAATATTGTGACCCTAAAATTCATTTGCCCTTGTTTGGATCATTTTGATATTTTGACATCTAAAATCAGTAGCTGAGTTAACATAGAAAGTTGCAAATTTAACTTGAACACAACTGAATTATCACATAAAACTTTGGTGACTAAAGCACAAAGTTTTCATCCAGTGGGTAATATAGAACAAAATCACAATATCAGTAAAAATGGATGTTTCTGCAATGGGAGAAGCTTCTATAGGTCTTGGATATTATAAATGAATTGCGCCTCAGAGCGTGCCGATGAAATGCAATAAACACAGCCATGTCATTTTACTTTCCTAGGTTGATGCTGCTCTTTGGGATAACCGTTCTTAGTGCAAAACAGTTCTGGGAAGTATTTTTACTAAACCGCTTTGATGACAGACTTTGGCTAAGGCATTTCAGAATGACCAAACAACATTCCAGATGCTGTGAGCAACATTCCAGCAGTTATTGAGGCAAAGTCACATGACTTTTTTAATGAACATCAAGAAATTTATTTGGTAAGTTTATTCGCATCATTTTATCAGAAAAGCAATTTATCCGACTTAATAAAGCACATATTATGTGCATTTTTAGGATTTATGGGGATCCAAAAATGTGCATTAAGATAGGTAAATAGAAACATAGCTAATATGTATCACAGACAGTGCAGTCCAGAGGCAACACTATGAACACTATGTCAAGAGATTTCCTGAGCTTAGCCGAGTTGCTGTCAGTGTGGAAGAGAGGATAGAAATCTCTTTGCTTCTGCTTGTGTCCATTATGACATCACGCTGTGGTAAGACACATGAGACATCATAGGTGACGGTACTGCACTTAACCACTGGTAGAGATGCTACTGTGCATAACGTTTGATGTGACATTGTACAGGCCACGTCCCCAAAATTTCAAAGAAAATACTTCAAACTCTCTGCTGCGATTTTATTGGTCCTGGTGCCATTAATTTCATGATTTGGCATGTGAAGCTGAAAGGTCTTTCTTCTCTTCCTGTTCTCACACATGTTTATTGAGCTGCAGTATAACCTTGTTGTGTCCAGACTACAAACAAAGAACTGTTGTGTGCTCACAGTCACTTTTAAAAAGTTCCAGATGAAGAGGGTTTCATTCTTCTTTCATTCTTCATTATTATTTTATGTTCATTCATTCTTATTCTTACTAGAGTTTTTTGTCTCATTTCCTTTTGGAATTTTATTCCCTTCCATCTCTACACTCTGAGATCTGATGTGTCTTAGCAGAAAGAAATGACATTTCTAATTTCTAACAATATATTTCAGGAAACAAAGGACAATAAAATGTGAACAACAGAACAAGTCAACACATAATGAGTCAGGCCCCACACTGTCTTCTTGGGGAAATGGCATGCATACATTTCCACCATAGTTCAGGATATCACTTTGCTGGAAGTTTGATTTGTCATCCCTGGTGGGTTTTATAATAGGGTTTGACCTACACTAGTCAAAAAACTATAACTGAAATACCATACTGTAGCAAATAATTGTCAGATGAATAACTTGGTCTTTGGAAATTATTATCCATTTCTCATTATCCGTTCTTATTTATGACTGTGGTTTAAGCTGATATGTATAAATCAATGACCTCAAAATTTTAGCCTGGTTGCTATAGTTTCAAACAAAATCCTGTAGTTAACACGGTGGTATTATTATGGAACTGTGTCATTATGGAATATTTTCAAACATTAATTACACAAAAACAAAAGAAAGAATACCTGAGACTAAAATTGTCTACAAATCAGGTTAAAATGGAGTGCATGCAGTACGCAGTTAGGCCTGAATTATTTGTAGAGCTTTAATTTGTGATTTTAGAGCCTTTAAAATGTTAAGAAAATGTTGTTTAGAACCTTTTGTAAACAATACGTTTTGTAAACAATGTCAGCTGTATTGATGGATTATTGGTTTCAATAGGTAATTCTATGCTGCTGAGGGTGTTGCCATCTGTGTATCCACGGCAACCAGAGCCTATCCACCAGCATATCAGAGAACTGGCGGGAATGATGTCACAGCTGGACCAGGCCGGCAGACAACATCTGCTCAGACTACTGCAGATGATCTCTGACCTCCACCCCCTGGTAAGTTTGGGAGGGGCAGATGAGCGTGTGAAAGAATGAAAGAGGGATTTGGGGATACAGTTGGGGCAAGGTCAGTTATTCTGGGTAACAGAGAAAGAATTCGCAGGTGACCAAGTGTTCAGACGGGTGGATCCATAAAGAGTGAGTGATTTATCAGTTGTTTTAACAAAAGTCTGCATGGCCAGCCTGTTTGGTGATTGACCCCTTTGGCAACATCATAGCCGTAAAACTGACAAGCGAATGTTGAAATATCAGAAAACATGTCGTAACAGGCTGCTTCCCTGCAGCTCAGAGTGAAGAGAAATTTACTGGAAGAGAAAGCATGGAACCATGATTTAGGCAGAATCCAAACCATCGTCTGGGTTTCCTGTATTTAGAAATTTTTTGGGGGAGGATTAATGTTGTTAGATTAAAGGAGAGGGTATGAAACATTATCTTATAATGAGTCATTCTGTGACTTACACAGAGAGGGGAATTCAGAAGAAGGAGACTGGCAGTATGTGTAAAAACAGTAAAGGCTGATAAAGTGATAGGAATATAGAAATATACTCTAAATGTTTAATTTCTTTTATTATTGAGGTACAGAAACTAATCAAATTACAATATATGATCTCCAACAGTACTGTGACAGCAAATGACAAAATACTAAATCTGATTTTTTTCTGTCAGTAAACATGGAATTTATAAATGTGTTCTTAATTTAAAAACTTTCTGTAAGTGTGACTTTTGTAATTTTTTGTTATTACTTTAAGTGTGCGTTGAGATAAATGACTCATGACATTGGGTTGTCAAAATATACAACAACTTTTCAACCCAGCTATGTTTTAATTTTTTTACATTTAAATGTCAGCAAAGTTTAAATTTTGGATCTAATGAGGCTAATTAAATGAGACAAAATAAGTGAAAACATAATGAAATACTGTCTAGGAGCATTGGAGAGACTAAACTTTTTGTTTAAACCATTACTGTATATGTGGTATACAGAATAAACTGTCACTGTAATAAAGACGCAGATTAGCTGGGATCCATCTGCAGCACAGCTTTAATAACAAGGTCCACAGGCAGGGTTAAAGGTAAACAAACACAGCGTAGGCAATACAGAATTGTGGTCGATAAACAGGCGTAGTTTAGGACAGGCAGCAAACAATCATAAGCAGTAAACAATCCAAATCACAAGGCAGGCGGTGAACAATCAACAACGATAAACAATCCAGGTAATACACAGCAAGGCAAAAACAGTGACAGTGGAAAACTCTCAGAAATGTTGCACAAGGCAAAACAAGACTTCGCAACGAGTTAGGGATAGAGTCCAGTTTATATAGTGTGGAGGAAATGGCGATCAGGTGGCAAACAGGAAGTGATCAGCTCCAGGTAAGTGCATGATGGGAAGTGTAGTCTGATGGGATCCGGTTAGTACTCCGGCGACAGCTCCCTCTGGTGGCGCGGT
>JAZGTI010013306.1:0-14961 GCA_036877585.1 Botia kubotai
TCTCTGAAGACCTACCAGAGCAGCTGGGTGTGCTCCGAGCTCTCAGTTCATTCCCTGGGTAAACAGAGCTGTTGGAGGCAGTAAGCAGATCTGTTCAGAGACATTAGATTCCCACAACACATGGATTAGGGAGTGGCTGCAGGGCTCTTGCTTGAAAACTGAAAGGAAGACGCATGGCCTTACTGAGAGGAGTGTGTGTGACTCACCACATAGTGGAATACAACAGCAATTAGCCAAGAACTGTGGTAGAACAAAGCCAGCTGATGGTTTTATGCCTGAACTTGTTTAAACCTTTGTATATAGAGTAACTAATAAATTGCAACTAATATAACAGTTAAAAGCAGCGCCACTGTCATGGATTACAGAAACATATTGATATGCTGGCTTAAATTATTTTTACATCCTGATAGCATTCACCAAATGTTCCAAGTATATCGTCTGTAAAAGACAAAGGACCATAAAATGTCCATCCAATCATTGCATTCAGTCCGAATGCAATGATAGGATGTTCCACTTGTATACATACAACCTATGTATTTGCATATCGCTGCGTGGCAGGCTTTTAAAGCTAGCTTGCTATTGCCAGCTTCTCCAAAATTGCATACCCTACCTTCTGCTAAATTAAAAAACACCATAGAATGAATTTGTCACTGTCGTGATCACAGACAGTCTGGATCATCATTTGTTTTAGCCAATGTCTGAACACCTAAATTGCTATTTCATTGCTATATACTTTTTTATTAACAGCAAAGTGTTGAATTCTATTTTCATGTGCATTCACATTCAAGGAAAATGTTGTCTTGACTGATGTCTGTGCACTAATGTCTGATGAGCTAAGAACTGGTGTGCATCTCATGTGACTTTTAGAACTGCTTGCTAAGAGAAACTGCCCACCAGTCACCATACCCTCAGCATTCACTGTCTGGAGAACAGCAATATTGCTATAAACTTCCTAAAATCAAGGTACACTTAAAGCAGTCACAAAAAAAGCTTTTTTTAACCATTGCCACAATATACACATTTTTCTGTAATTCTTTAACAGCAGTTCACAAACTGAACAAACACTACAAACCTATATATAACTGATACACTTTATGAAAATAATAATAATAAGTGATTCATTTTTTCCTTGATTATCAGCCGTTAGGTCCGTGTGGATCTGATTCAGAAAATCCGTTTGGTTCAGAGAAGGTTGTGGATGGAGGCCGAACCTCACTGACATTGACTGACCTTCTTGGTGAATGGCATGACAGAACAAACAGCAAAGCAAAACATGGCTTTAATTTTAGGATGATGGAGAGGTCAGTGGTGCTTGGCACTCTGACAAAGAGGCTCTAAGGATCTGGTGTTAGCATAAGACTGTCTGGTATGTAGATGCACAGAACATCTCAACCAGCTGGAGAGACGGACTGGCCTTCATTGCTTCAATTCCTGCTCACAGGAAGTTCTCGTTGATGTATGACATCATTGTTACTGAGTATTCTGATTGGATAGCCCTCGCTTTACATAAACACTACAGATAGGCTTAGTCTCTTGTTATGTTAACACTGCTCCAGGCCTGACCTGTTAGGCTACAACCGACTACACCAAGACGATGCTATAAAATATGTAGCTCCTAGATGTGGAAGATATCATGGTGCCCCATCCTGATGAGAAGCCCGTCCTCACTTTTCTCTATGTGCTTCCACTGCTTCAAAAAAAAGCAGGACCAGACCATCCAGAAGAGGATAGCTAAGGTCAGCAATGTGCTAAACCAATGTTTACACATTTAGGTCATGTGAAGCACTGCTGCCCTCTGTCGGAGAAAGTGTGAACTGCAACGGCTGTAGTGTTGAATGAGGACACTAATCTAGGTGTTGACTCTCTCTTTGTAAACTGTGCGGTATTTTTGTAACCTGGACGGAATTTAAATTTTTTATTTTTTTTTAAATGTTAACAATTTGGAGAGATTTTTCTTGAGCTGAACCAACACAGATGAGCTCAGAGGTCAAACGATGACATTTTGCAGGGTGTTTGTAATTTACAAAAGTACAGAATTAAAAAAAATATGAAATAATTTGGTACCTTTGGGTGTAATGCTGAGCTTTTCTGTTGTTAGATGGAATTTGTGCTGCCTTACCCTCACTTGCAGATTGCGAGCCTTTTGAAAGAGCTTGATGATATGAAGGACCATTATGAGAACATGATGTCTGACCTTCTACGCTGGATCAAGACCAAGGTGGTGGAGCTGAATGACCGTTCTTTCCCAACTCCCTACGAGACATGCAGTGTCTTGTGGCTGCCTTTAAGAGGTACCACACTGTCGAGAAGCCCCCCAAATACCAGTGGAGGGAGGGCCATTGAAGCCCATCTTTGCCTTCAGCGAACCAAGCTGAAGGCAAACAACCAATGGGGCTACATTCCTCCAGAAGAGAAGACCTGGGGACATCAAAAGGAACTGGATCTTGCTGGAGCGAGCGGAACACCAGCGAGAACAGGACTTACAGGTGGTTCTTATGTGTCTGGAACAGCTCTCCCAGGAGTTTGGCCATAAGGGAGAGCTATCTGGAGGACGCTCTGCAAATCCAACAACAAGACCTGGAAGGCCTGCAGAGCCTGGAGGAGGCAGAGACAGCAGCTCACAGACTAGAGGCCCTGGGGGCAGATGTTTTGGCTCGCAAGACGTGTTTTTGAGCTTAGAGTGAAACGGCTGCTGGTATTGACAGGAGAACTACCACACAAAAGCTCAAGTGATTCGCAGGTGAGGGCTCAGAGGGGTCGCAGTTATTGAAATGCTATTTCACATGGATGTTATACTGAGTGTCATGTCAGTTTATATTGATGCACTTCTAAAATGGGGGACATGAGGTGTTTAAGCTGTCTTAACTGAAAACAACTTGCATATCTTGAAAATGAAAGTGAAAATCATTGAAAATGTGTTTTAAACAGCATTCTTTTAGTACGGTGTCCTTTTTAGGACATCCTCAGACCTCAGTGTCAGTACTAAGATGTCAGATAAAACGGCATCACACGTCAGAGACTAAACAGCATCAGGTTGCAGCAAAAACAATGTCAGGATCAGACATCGGACAAAATGGCCTCAGACTTAAAGTCAGACATTTCTCACTGATGAGGATTATGGGAAGGATGACGCCAGCAGTACTGCTCTACTCCATTGTTACCAAAGACTGGAGAAAAAAATGGAAGCTTATGTTTCAGAAGAGAAATGACTGGAAGAGCAGGCCAAGAGCACAGTGGTCCTTAACCGTTTTAACTTCAATAATATAAAATAATAATAATAATAATATAAAAATAACCAAACACCAAGAAATAATTTGATTTTTAGTTAGTATTTTTAGTTTTTGTAGCCTATTTTAATGCTTGTTTTATCTTATTTTAAATAATTTTATGTCACCTTTAGGCCCCTTTGGAAGTTTGTTGAGGAACTCTAGTGAACCCCAGCCTTCTAGTTAAGAAACAGTGCTCTGGTGAATAATTTTTATATTTTGATTTCTTGATCAAATATTTCTGTCACTTTTTTAAAACTTTTCATTTAAATGTATGACATATGGAGTATAAGATAAAGTACTCCATGATCAGGATTCGTCCTAAGCACCTCTCATTTCATGACAGCAACTGTGTGCGAGATTTGAGGTGTTCCTGAAGCAGCTGGAGGTGGGTCTGGAGAGGATACACACCTGTGAGGAGTTGGCTGACAGACTCATCAAAAGTAATCACCCTGAGAGCTGCTTCATTCGAGAAACAGAATCTACTCAGGTAGCTGCATGTTATTGCACAAACTGAAAATATAAACTAACAGTAAATTGAAGATTGTGTATTTTTAAATAAAATGGCAAGGGTTTTCTTCATAATGTGTGTGTAGCAGTATTTCTTTAGTGTATAGATATGATTTATAGCTCATATTTAAAGTCTACTTTGTGAAAGAGAATCATGGGAGAAGCTGGAGGATTTATCCAAAGATCTTAAAGAGAAGTTAAGAAAATCTGAGGAATGTTCTACAAAGATCTCACAGATGCATTGGCACAGATAAAGCTATATGAGTGTAGCTGTCAGGATCATGTTGTTAAATATTGTGATAGGAATGACTGCCTTAGTACTCACATGCCACCTATCTGACAGAACAGGTATAAAAGCGTTCCTGATGATATAGTCAAAGACCTGAAGGGGGCGCTGTCACAGCTATAGAAACATGAAGCTCTTGTACATGAGCTGGCTGGAACAGAGCAATATGTACTAAAAGCAGTTGTTGAAATGTCACCCATTTAACCAGTCTGTTTTCTGTCCTTAGGTCAGTTATCACTGTGAAATTACTAAATAACTTAATTTAAGATATTAAAATACTATTAGAATTATTAGAATTGTTAATATAATATAACAACTTGTTGCATACCTCCGTTGGACTTCCTTGTCCAGCTTCGCTAAAGCAATGCTGACCTCCTGCTTCTTACTAAGCATGTCAGACAGATCACAATGTCTCCTTTAACGATCTTTAGTCTCTTTCTCCAGAGCCTGGTTGTATAATTAGAGCATTCTTTAACCCTTCCTTCAAGCAAAGTAGCTTAAGTGAGTTACAAAGACCCTCACCTTACAACAGATAACGCCTCATGAATGGTTTATTTAGAGGCTACATCAGAAGGCCCTTAGAGTCTTCCACAATGCCTTTAAACACAGACCACACACAAAAGAGGATGAATGTGTCCTTTGTATAACAGCTGTGCAGTCTACTCACAAATCAGAATAACAGTTCATGCAATTAACCTGTCTAAAAACATCTTGTAATGTTTTGATTGCTGATCTCCATGAAATGGAACTTTGGAAACGGGTGCTGAAACATGTTACATTCCAGAGCTCGTTGTCAGGGGTGGAGGCTCTAGATAGAAAGTACGCTCTGAAGAACTCTCTGGAAAATTGAGCAGGTGGCAGAGGTTGAGACATACGCTGTGACTTCCCACGCTGTGACTTTCTTTTTTTCAGAAGAGAAAATAAAATCTTTATATTTTGTATTAGATATTTTACTTTTTTAAACATTATTATATTTTACAATTATGCAGAAGAATAGAAATTCCCTTTACTGGCTAAAAACAGCTTTCTTCAAATTATATTATTTTGTTTTCCATAGGACAAAAAGTTAATCTAGTCTGTAATAACATGACAGTAACCAAATCATGACAACCATTTTCATTTTAAGGTAAACTGTCCCATTAACAAACAAGGTTTCATTTTACACATCAATACTTTCGTAAGTTAAGGTGATATGTTCTTTCTTTTCAAAGGTTTTCTTGTGGTTGAATGAGAACTCAAGATCCTATCAACTTAAGCTGTTAAAACACTAGAGCTTCGAGGCAGAGATACTGGCCGACCGCAACCGAGTGGAGACCCTCATAAAAGTATGTAAAGTTCACGCTTGAAAGAGATTCGGATTAGCACCAACAGAGCTCAGTCTCAAACAGGTAATGTTTGCACAGGAGGGAGAGGGGATACTGGCGTCCAGTCATTCTGTTAAAAGCATGATTAAGCCACAAATAAAAATGTCAGTGACGGCTGGGAGCAGCTTTTAGGCAACTGAAAGGACAAGAAGTCACATCTACAGCAGGCATATCAGGTGCAGAACTGTAAACCTTTCAAACTCAATGAGTGTTGCTGGTGTTCGTGTGCCGAAAATAGTTTCGCCATTTTTCCTAATCCTCCGAGACTGATAACATGTAGAGGTCCAGTTACATGTTGTTCTCTAACCATTAATAATAGATGCATCACTTTGTTTTAAGCACTTTAAGACAAAACACATTTAAATTTAACATATCTACACTAAAATGAGGCTAAAATGAGTTTTGTCTGAATGCACCAGGCATTGCAGTTCCAGTGATCTTTTGATGACATTGAGGATTGGTTTGGGTCAGTGGAGATAAAGGTGGATATAAGGACTACAGGCAGTGACCTGGTCTGCAGGTCAGCAGGCTGCACAGGGCCCTACATGGTCTAGAAGACGTGGTTTGTGCACACATGAAGAAGGCTCAGGGACTAGCTGACACAGCCAAAGACCTGGTGTTACATTATTTGACTGGTAGACTGACTTGAATATGCAGAAAACACTGATCTTGGAAGTTTTTTTCAGGTATAATGGACTGACTGAGCCACTGCAGGCCCGCAGGGAACCTCTGGAGTCATGGCAGCTGTTGTTCCAGTTCTTCAGGAGTGTGAGGACTTGGAGGATGGGCTGGCATGGATTTAAGACAAGCTGCAAGCTACATCTACAAACGACTTGGGCATCTCCCTGTAGAGTACACAAACCACAGCCAAGAAACATCTGATTAGTCCAGTCTGAAAACATCTCACTGTTACCATTAAAACCTAATGAAAATGTTTTTCTGAGCTCTGGCTGACTAAAAATGACCACCATACTACTTTACTACATCACACTACACGTACTACTAATTAACACGGAACTACCAAAAGTATGCTTTGGTAGCCTGTAAATACCAGTACATGCTGTATATCAAAGTATTACAGTTATATCACTGCACAATTATAATACTACTACAGTTTAAAGGGCATCATTTCTTTCATTCCTTTGTGTTGAATAAACTGTTTATTCATATACATGTTGTTGTAGGAACCTCACCTGCTTCAAGAACCACTGAAGATCTGGATCCTTTCTCTCAAAGGTTACCAGTTTGCTGGTTGACCTCAGTAGACATTAAGAAACTTATAAATTGTGATTTATATACAGCTGGAAGTGGATAGTTCCTGCTGATTGGTCAACAGCTCTGCTTATTTCTGAGTGATCTTCCCAGGTCCCGGAATCAGTACAATCTTTATGTATTTGAGATGTCAGAGAAAGAGAACTACAGAACTGGCTCCTCTTCCAAGAAGCACATAATAGCATAACAATAGCATAACTTTTCTAAATCTTTTCACACCTCAAATTTTGTCTCCAAAAACTCTCAGTTAAATGATAGCTTAATATCAAGTCTGTTTCACACAATTGTAGGCTCTTTAAGGATACAAACAACCATGTTTGAGTTTTGGTTCATCTAATAATGATTGTTTTTTCTGCTCTTTCTTTGGTCCCTCAGAAAGAAACGAAGAAACTTATAGAGGTGATAACACAAGTAGCAGCAGAGAGATGCCTGTTCATGTGACTTCCCTAAAAAAGGCATCTTAACATCCTGCTTTGCCTCCACAATCCTCAATGACCCATCCTGTCCTCAGGGGGAACAGCAGTGGGAGGAGTGCTGATAATTCATCCATCTTATCTTGAGCCTCCACAGCCAGATCTCCCATCCTGCCAAAAAACAGTAATGATAAAACTGATTCCCCTGTGGTATCCCTGGTAGCTTCATGCCTCAGGAGGGACAGCAGCAGTTGTAGTAATAACCACACCTAAACAAATGTTCACCTCTGTTCCAGAGAGCAATGCCCTGTCTGTTGAGTATTCCTGAAACTGCCACCTCTGTTTACAGGCCTGTTTACTGTTTACAAGCATCTATGCACTGCCTCTAAAATTGACCGCACCCCTTTATCTGAAGATGAGGTAGATGCTCTGAAACAAACTGCTCCGGCGACCTATCCCTCCTCCGATATAATTCCTAAACCAACGACCTTCCCTAGGTATGAGAGACCATCAAGCACTGCAACAGACTTGTGGGGGTCCTCCCACATCAACACCCCTGATCCACCCTTAGAAGACAAGAAGATTCTTAGAAGAGTCTCTCTAGCAACAACCAAAGCTCAGAGGAGATAAAGCCTCCACCATCAACCTCACCATCAGAGACCCAATCATCTCCATTCTCTTTCAGAACCAGAACAATTACCCGAGGAATCTTCAATAGTCACATCTACCCAGGTAAATTTAACTTGTGATTTTTTTTTACCATTATTTCGTCTATAATTTGCCTACTTCTCTAGACCAGAGGAGGTCGTGTCAAAATGGAGGGTACCTTGGAGATTAAACTAAAACAAGGAGGAAATAAAGCAAGCTTCACAACCAACACCAAATGGTGATATTGATTAAAAAGCTCTCACTGACATCCTTAGCCTCACTTCTTTGTTTATAGTGTGGTTTTGTTTCTGTAAAAGCACTTAATGGTGCTACATTGATCTGTTGATTTGGAGCAGGGCTTGGATCACTGGGAAACGGTCTATGCACTACTGGAAGAGGAGACACTCAATCTGTTTAAAGACCCAGATGCCGCCAGTGAGGTATGGCTGTACACAGACACACGGTCACACGCACACACACTTGGCCAGACACAGTAGTGGCAGACAGGGATAAGACAGATTATACAAAGAGGCACTCAATAAGTGCTATGTTTATTAATAATATTATTCATTAATTATATATCCAGACAAACAGGGCAGTTATTTCAGCATACAAACCTTACATGAGTGAGTCAACTACATGATGACAACGATTCATGTCTATTAGATGTCTCATAAGAAAATTTGTTTTATTTCTATTACTTTTGCTTTCGAAGTAATTATATATATATAACCATTAAGTTTGCTTTCATTCATTATAGAACTGTACATGCTGGCCACCTGTCATTTTAACTGGAGTCCGTTTGTAAAGACAATCCTTACTACAGGAGAAAGAAGCACACCTTTAAACTCATGTGAGTTATGATCCTTCTCTGCTACCATTGTAAAGGGGTTTAAATTTCATCCGCTCGCATTGCAAAAGAAATCTATAATGTGATTTTATTTACTATAATGTGATTTTATATTTTATATACTCTGCTTCAGACTGGCTGATGGCTATCAGTCACTATCTGTTTTGCTGCCTCATGCTGAGGGAACAGCTAATGTGGTTGAAGGAGCTAAAGTGTTGCACAAACCAAAATCTGCATTTTCGGACAGTCCTGGGTAAAACCAAACAAACAACCAATCAAACAGCATAATCATTTTGTTTTTGTAAAACAAATAACATATTTTTTACACATTGTTTATATGTAAGAAGAACGTATCAAATATGTCAGTTAAAGAGAATCAGGTAAATGGGCATTATGGTTTCTCATCTAATCGCAATTGTCTCGTTTTTTCCCGCACATAGAATTAACACAGAAACCAGTAAAGAAGCCACAAAGTCGTGTGACTCAGGGCCAGCAGATACGTCTGACAATCAAGTCTCCATCACAAAGTTAAAGCAGGAGAAGAGTGAGAGAACAAACAGAACCCAAGTACTTCTGGCTGTTTATATGTGCCAATGTGTGTATGTGTGCGTATCTATTTAACACTTACTGGGGATTTGTACAGTGTCTGCAGAAGACTCCACAGAGAGCTGTGAGACCGACAGAGGGCCACCACCAAACCCCCCCAGACACTTATTACAACAAACACCATTATCCTGACAGAGAGGAGAGCCAAGACTCAGGTGAGGTCTTGCTGTGAGCCATGTGTTTGAAAGGTGTTGCTGGAAAATCAAATAACTGCAGGTAATTAGTCTGTGTTAGTGTTTGTGATTGGACTGTTTGTTGAGTGAAAGAAGAGTTTGTACAAAATCACACATTTCATTCATTGTCCTTGTGTTGGATAAAGATTTGTTTGTGTTTATATGTGTTCTCGTGGGATACATTTGCTGTATGAGTATGTCTGAATCAGATGAAACTGACTTTTCATATGATAAAGTTTTGTTTAATTTTGCCGGTGAGTGAAACAAATATGTTATGTACTGGTGTATGTTATTATAATCACGTTATGTAAACAGCTAATAAAAAAGATCAGTGTTTAATACTTTCCTCCAATACTCATAATGACTAATTTAAATAATTCTGGTCAAAGATAGTATTTGTTGACCAACCACATGATGGCGCTAAAGATTATGAAAAACGTGGGATTATTCCTCAGTCTTTGAAATATAGCACCCCTTAAAAAAATCAAGTCCATCGTATTCGTGTTTATTTACATTTTATTCGATACCTGATTTAATTTTAAAACAAATGAACATTAATATTTTCCTTTTACAAAGAAGAAAAGATAAAAAATTAAGTTTTCCGGTTTACAAAATCAGATTCCTGTGAATTCTGGCCTTATATTTAACACTTAAACTATTTCTAACAACACTTTTTATTTTTATCATCATTATTATTGTTGTTATTAATGTGGTTATTATTGTAATTATAATTACTTGTAGTAACCTGGTAGTACCGGTATTAAAACAAATTGCGATTAAAATTGCGCGTTATAAAAATATGCTTAAACTGATACTAACAACAATAATGTATTAATAGAATTATAATGGGTATGCACTGTGTAATTTTTTTTGTTAATTAAATGACCAGGTTTTGTGGTTGTCTTTTAAGTAGCGACAACAACAGTACACAATAGGTTATAAACACATAACTGTATATTTTGTCATTATTGTGATATGTCTGCATAGAACGGCAAAATTTTATCGCTATAATAGATGTACCCAAGTTTTCCTTTTAAAATACAAACAATTCCGTATACGACAAGACTGGACACAATACATTTTGTTTTGACGTCTAGTGGAATGTTGATTAAACTTTAGATTAAAAGCCTATGACAGACAAAAAATATAAATTTAATTAAAATTAAATTTAATTGCGTGTCAGTAAAGTTGTTTACTATTGGATTTACGTTTGTAGTTGAGCAAAAGCAATAATGCACATTTTGCAGGTTAAGTAGCCTGTGAAATAAAAAATAACTCGTGTGGAGTAAATATTGATGAAATCATTATACAATCTGGACTGTTTTAAACGGTGGTTTAAATGCATTTGTATTGAGTTATTTAACTTTTGAAACTGAAGTAAAAATTCGCAAGGTTAACTGTAAAGCCGCCTTTACCAGAATCTGCAGGTACAATTTCTGTGTATATCTGGGAATTTCAAGGGTTACATTATTTAATAGCCTTTCGGAAAACAAATTACTGTGGAAAAGTCTGTTCCAATGAGAAAAACGAGCTTTGGGATGCTAGCCCATAATGAATCAAGTTTAAGCAGAAAATTACAACATGCTGCCTCGTCGCTAGAGGGCAGCCCAATAAAGACAGAAGCAGCAGTTTGAACAGGACTGACTTTGTCCGGGGTTTACCTCCCTGTTTATCACTTCTCGTTTCAACACAGGCTTGTATTTGTTGAGGTAAGTAACAGTCGTGTTTATTTAAGCGACGCGCTTGTGAACATTTAAGGTATTTTTAGGCAGAGCCCACATCAATACGCAAAAATAACTTAATCTGCCTACCATCGTCAACAAAACAGCTTTGCTTGAAAGAGAAAGGTGAAGTTATAGCCCAAATTAATATTTTAGTGGAAACTGTTTAGTTTACAATTTGATTCGGTCTATGTTTCCAGTTGTGGCGTTATTTCGAAGAATATTTGACACTGACTTATTAATTTAGTAACCATTAAAACATTACTGCCTTTTTAAATAAAAACAGAAGCATCTCGCGTATTTTATCATTCCTTTATTATAGAATAAGTACTAATCAGCGTTGAGCAACAATAATACTTTTTGCCCATTTAAATTCATAATGATATTTTGTGGAATACAATGTAATGAATGTAATAATTTCTCCACACGTTAAGGAAGTGTACCGGAGGGCAACTATCTATATAAAACTCGGGCCCAATGTTATGATGGCCCTTCGCAAACTAAACTTAAGTTTACAGTGACAGCGGGAGGCTGGTGATGGATATGGGCTATAAGAGAAAATATCAATAAAAGTATTTTTGTCCTGTCACTCATGGGCTAAATGCACTGATTTAAAAGAAAACGTGTGAAGAACGCTAATAAAATGAAATATGAAAACTAGTGCATTATCCGCCTACATATTTCCAGTCGCTTTGATCTGAGAAAGCATAATCTTGCCTAAATTTTAAGGATAACGTTTGTCATCAATAACCAACGTCTGACTTTCCTCCCAGTCCGACAATGACGGACAGACGTGCATGAACAATCACTTGAGACATCTTCTTTGTCGATGGTGAGCTACATGCACGCACTATTTATTAAAACAACCTCGAATAAACGAGTCACAAAATCCTGCCGAATTGTTTTTTCTTTGACTGGAAGGATATCTTTGATATTTTATCAAAGTAAACAACATTAGTAAAAAAGGCAATAACATTTTAAAAAATGTATAACCAATACTACAAATAACAAGTTTAGAATCGGCTGTGCAAATTACGAGATTTTTGCGCTTTATTTCATGACAAATTCAATGTAATATATGCAATAATGTTTGCAGTGCAAGAAATACTTAATATAGCCTATGCAACAACAAGCATGTTATGTATTTAACAACATTTCTGTATTCTGTTTCCCATTTTGAAAAAAATAATATCGCATTTGGTATGATTATAACAAAGAGAGAGTATCAGGTATTGCTTTTATTCAAATCCTACAGTAGAATTTTAAGATTATTTATTAAATGCAACATACTTTTACCGTAAGACATACACACAAAACACTAAAACAATAACGACATGAAATAAAAAATGCAATTTGTTTATTATTACATTACAATATATCTTGTTTCTTTGTATTCCTCAAAGGAATAAAGCAGACTTTAAGTAAACTTGACTTAAACTAGATGTTTATATGCAGGCCTGGATGTATTACCACAAATCCACCTTATGGGAATCCAGTAGACTTGTTTGTTTGTTTGTTTGCGTGTGTTTTTGCTTGTGCGTGTGTCTGTGTGTGCGATTTGTTTGCACATGTGAATGCGTGTGTGCCGTGCGTGTGTCTGTTGTTCAGTCAACCCCCCTGCAACGTCCCTAGCACAAATACACACCTATCACCCCTTCCATTGGAGAAACTTCAAGCGTAAATATAAAGCGCCTGATTGATGTCGACATCAGTGAGATTATTATTGCGTCTGCACAAACAGATATTTTTTTACAGCAATAATACTGCATTGCAAGTGTAACCTGACTTTCCTGATGATTTCTATGGGCTTAACCAGTGCTATATTGTGCAGCATACATCTTGTATATTGGGAGCTCTCTATTATTCCCATCCCCGCAGAAGATACTTACAACCCCCTAGAAATAATATAGCAGGCCGTTTGGTTTGTTTTCTAGCTTGGTGAGAATTAGCCTATTTTGGCATTTTGGATTATATTGATTAACTTTACACACACCCTACACACTGTAATTTGTTATATTCTCTCTATGCCTGGCAAATAACTACACCAACGAGAATCTCTGCATATAAACGCGCCCAGGAATAGGTAACCATCTACAATAATTATTTTTAGTATATTATTATTATTAATTATTGCTGTTATTATTATTCAGCAATAATAAACGTACTGTTCATAAACTTGTTTTTGTCAGCTGCATCCGTTGTAGTTATTGCTGGCGATGCCATTAGTAACGTCATAAATACGCCAGGAACGAAGATCCTAATATCATCATATTACACTTCCATCACTTCGTTGTAAATGTCGCTCACTTTCAAAATCGTTTGCATAAACTTGCAACGAAGTATGCTGCTACATGTGAGGAAGTGACGCTTCCAAAAAATATTGAAAAAAATTTCACATACACGTAAACGAATAAGTAATCAAGCCCATGTAAAAACGAATAAATGTATTTTTTCCGTAACGATGCATTTTAAAATAGCTAATGTTAAAGCATGCGTCGCCGTTCTATCAGTAGTATGAATGAATGGTGTACATGCTCTAGTTTTATGTACTAAATGTACCCAAATTCCCGATCCAGGAAGTAGTACCTGTTTTTTGTGGCTACCTTTGAGTCCCTTTTGTTTTTCCCCTGCGGTATGAAAACAAATTGAGGACGCATGGATATGTTGAAACAGCACTCTACAATTATCAAAAAAAATTGATTGAGGTTATGTGGTCTGTTTTCTTGGTAGGAGTTTGCTGGGGAAACGAAAGCCATTGTTGACTGGGCACGAGCATTGGTGGATCTTGTGTATCCTTACGCACTGGAACAGGCGCTAAGAACTGCTCAATGATTGGCTGCACGGTTAATACTTATGCTGCTGTGGTTGGCTGCAGTCTCTAAAAAGGTTCAAGCAATTTTTTTACAGCTTAGTGTCTGTGGCTCCGTAATTAATTGTAGATAGCTGTCTCATATCGACGTGTTTTTAAGGAACATGAAATAGTTGTTGTGTTTTTTTAATTAGAGGAGTTGCCAGAGCAAGAGATTTGAAGACCGACTGTGCTGCTGCTGCTGCTGGTTGTCGCTACTGTATCTTACTTGTGATGTTGGATATGGGAGAAAGGAAAGAAGTCAAAATGATTCCTAAATCATCGTTCAGTATAAACAGTCTGATTCCCGAAGCCGTTCAAAGCGACAACCACCACCATCATCACCACCACCACAGAACGGTGCACGAGGAAGAGGAGAAAACTCCTTTACCTGCGCAAGTCCAGGAGCAAAAGTCGGAGAACACTTGCGCTAAAAGTGAGAATTCAAGCCACGACTCTTCGTGCACGGACGAGAAGGACAAACAGGAAGAGAAAAGGGACTCGAAAGAAGGCGAAGGAGGCAAAGACGGCGAAAAGAAAAACGGGAAGTACGAAAAACCTCCTTTTAGCTATAATGCACTGATTATGATGGCCATTCGGCAGAGTCCCGAGAAACGATTAACCCTTAACGGCATTTACGAGTTCATTATGAAAAATTTCCCGTATTACCGGGAGAACAAACAGGGATGGCAGAATTCCATCAGACACAACTTGAGTCTTAACAAATGTTTTGTAAAAGTGCCGCGGCATTACGATGACCCAGGAAAGGGGAACTACTGGATGCTTGACCCCTCTAGTGACGATGTGTTCATTGGCGGAACCACGGGCAAACTTCGACGGAGATCGACCACCTCTAGGGCAAAGCTGGCGTTTAAAAGGGGCGCACGGCTTACCTCCACTGGACTGACATTTATGGATAGAGCTGGCTCTTTGTATTGGCCCATGTCGCCGTTCCTCTCACTTCACCATCCAAGGGCGAGCAGTGCGTTGAGTTACAACGGCAC